>JAKSZT010053882.1:10262894-10512948 GCA_026826555.1 Tolypeutes matacus | reverse complement strand
AATTAAGACAAAACTTCCATTTATGATAACGACTAAAAGAATCAAATATCTATGAATAAACTTAACTTAAGATGTAAAGGACTTGTAGGCAGAAAACTACACAGCATTTATTAAAGAAAATCAAAGAAGATCTAAATAAATGGAAGAACATTCCATATTTATGGATTGCAAGACCAAATATCATTAAGATATCTATCCTACCCAAATTGTATTAAAGATTTAATACAATCACAATAAAAATTACAACAGCAATTTTCTCTGAACTGGAAAAGCCAAATATGAAATTTATTCAGGGCAAGTGGCCCTGAATAGCCAAAACATATTGAGAAAAAAACGAATGGAGAAATCATGCTCCCTGACTTTAAAGCATACTACAAAGCTATAGTGGTCAAAAGTGCACGGTATTGGCACAAGGATGGACATACTGACCAATGGGACCAAATTGATAGTTCTGATATATATCCATGCATATACACCCAACTCAATTTCAACAAGGCCACCAAACCCACTCAACTGGGACAAAAGAGCCTCTTCAACAAATGGTGCTAAAGGAACTGGATATCCATATCCAAAAGAATGAGAGAAGACCACCATTTCATGATCTATGCAAAAATTAACTCAAGGTAGGTCAAAGACCTAAATGTAAGAATCAAGACTATAAAGCTCCTAGAAGATAATATAGGGAAGCATTTTGAAATCTTGTAGTAGGAAATGGTTTCATACACTTTACACCAAAACTGAGAGCAACAAAAGAAAAAAATAGATAAACGGAACTTCTTCAAAATCAATAACTTTTGTTCTTCAAAGGAGTTTGTCAAGAAACTGAAAAGACAGCCTCCTCAATAGGTGAAAATATTTGGGAACCACTTATCCAATAAAGGTCCGATATCCAGTATATATAAAGAAATCTTAGATCTCAAAAATAAAAAAACACATTTTTTAAATGAACAAGAGATTTAATAGACACTTTTCCAAAGAGGGAATACAAATGGCTAAAAAGCATATGAAAAGATGCTCCACATCAATAGCTATAAAGGAAATGCAAATAAAAACTACAATGAGATATCATCTTACCCCTATTAAACTGGTCGCTTAAAAAAAAACCAAAAAACAGAAAACTACAAGAGTTGGAGAGAATGTGGAGGAATGGAAACACTCATCCACTGCTGGTGGAAATGTAGAATGCTGCAGCTACTGCGGAGAACTGTTTGCCAGTTCCTCAGAAAGGTAATTATAAAATTACCATATGACCCAGCAACCCCACTGGTTATACAGTGGGTAGAAATGGAAGAACATGCAACATTTTTATAAAGATAGTGGTTGCCAGAGGTTCTGAGGGGAGGGGGAGGAATTAATAGGTGGAACACAAGGCATTTTTAGGGCATTTGAATTTAGTATAAACCATGGTGTAAACTATAGACCTTGGTTAGTAGCAACGCTTCAATATTTATTCATCAATTTTAAAAAATGTTCCACAAATTGTAAGATATTTGTAGTAAGGGAAGATGGGGTGGGGGGGGGGGCTATATGGGAATCCCTTATACGTTTGATGTAACTTTTCTATAATCTACAACCTCTTTAAAAATGAAGTTAATTATATTTTTTTAAAAGGCAAAAGAAAAATCAGGTTTCTATTCAAGCATCCATATTTGTTTTAGCAATTGAAAACTTGTCCTGTAGTTATTTGGATATTTCTTAGGTAGAAAGCCAAGAGTACCTGTTTTCTCTGTGATCTACTATAATGCACCAGATTCATTGTGACTGCATTAACAACCCCCTCTTCTAGCCGGAACGCAATTGGAGAATTGACTCCAGTTCCAGAGGTGGGTTTAATTTGTTCTAAAATAATCCTTACCCACTCTCCAGTGATTGCCTCAATCATGGGCAGGTTACCAATTCTAACCAATAACCTATTCAGTGAACCCTTGGGAAAGTCTTTCTTGCTCTTAAGAGAGAGGAGAAAGGTTCTATTTTGGAATCTGTGCTCCTGAGAGTGACAGAATTAGACTCAAATAAGTCCTCCCTGCACATGGTTCACCAGTCCCTTCTATTCAAACCTATATGTGATGCTGGAGTTTTTAGGTATACTTCCAGAGACTGGAGCCTCCCACCTACCTACGTGCCAGATGTGCATGAAATCTCGGTGGAGCTGCAACTCCTACCCTACAGCTCAATGGACTCATCCAAGTCACCTGGTGAGGAGACAACGATGGGCAATGGCCATCTCAGGGAATGGAGAGGGCCTGCATCTGCAGGCAGGATCATTCCACCCACCATATCCATGGGATATAAGCCCTCTCTCACTTGGAGTTGGAGTGGACATCACCATCCCAGTCCCCTCAGGATTGGGGGAAGAACTATGGACTAGAGTGGACTTGATGGTATTCTCTTGTTCACATATGGTGATTCTAGCAATGCAAGAAATTATAACAATGAGGTGGAGCCAGTGGCCACTTGACACTTTTGGGGTAGGGAGGGGATGAGCAGTTGAAATACAGGGGCTTCTTTGGGAGTTGGAGGTTGTCCTGAGTACTGTTGTGGCAACGGATGTAGGCCGTTTTAAATCAGCACACACCACTCAGAACTGAGTGGGAGAGAGTGTGGTCTACAGTGTGAACTGTGGTCTATGGTTGGTGGCAAGGCTCCAGGATGTGTAAGTTCATTGAGGTTGGTGGGCCACACTGTGGGAGATGTTTATGTGGGATGTGATGGGAGGTGTGGGAGGTGGGCAACATGGGAATCCCAGTGGGTTCCGTGTAATATTTTGGGTAATCTAAGCACCTCTTAAAATATATGTATATATATATATAAACAACATTTTTTTAAGCAAATACACATATATGCATATATATTTATATATCATTTTGCAAATGTTTGTATGTATTGTGAGAATTTTGATTTTTACCCATAATAAAAAAAAAAAAAAAAGAATACACTAAAAAAAAAAAAGATTCTAGAATAGACAAAACTCATCTGAAGTTTCAGAAAATAGATCAGTGGTTGCCTTGGACAGCAGTGGGAGTGATTCACAAGAAAGGAGTATGAGGAAACTTTTTTAAGTGATGCTTATGTTCTATATTTTGATTATGGTCGTGATTACATAGACATTTACATTTGTAAAAGCTCTTCAAACTGTATACTTAAAATAGGTTCATTTTATTGTATGCAAAGTTTATCTCCATAAAGTTGACTTTAAAAGTAAAATAAGAAAAAGCAAACCAACAATAGAATAAGAAATGTGAGGTAATTACATTTAACATGAGATTAAAAATCATGAGAATGCTATATACAGCTAGAGTTGGAAACTTGAATAGATAACCATGGAAGCAATAATGATGTTATTTAGAAAACTACTTGCAAATGAAATCACAGGTTGAAAATAATTTTTCTGGGAATTTTTTTTCAAAATATTATAGCAGAATTAAATACTAAACTGGTTAAACTATTCTGGACAGTATAATTTATACAAGTGAAAATTTGAGTAAATTAAGAAAAAACCATACATAAAATTCCGGCATTGAAATGATATTTTTGACACATAAAGATATTAATGACATATTTTTGGGTGAAGTTCCATTTTAATTTTATTCAACACTTATTGAACGTGTAGTATGTTTTAGTCATAGATAATAAAAAGTTCAATGATGGCCCCTGTTCTCAAATTGCTTACTGTCTAATGAGATAGAAAATTAAATAAGCAGGTACAAATAACCATGGCACGTATTTCAATAAGAAAATTATGTGATCCTGCATATGTAGGAGTGGTAAGTAATTTAGATTTGGGCTGGAGAAGTATGGAGGGAATCAATTTGGCAAGATTTCCTAATGCAAAAGCTATTCAAACTGAAAATTGTGAATAATCATTCTCTTACAAAATCCTTTATTCAGCATTAAACACCTAGTCAGCCATATTGCTAGAAAGAGAATCCTTCTCTTTAATCTTCAATCCATTGCAATCTGCCTCTACCAGTGCTCTAAAAATGTTCTTGCCAAAATAAACAATGACTTCTTATTTCCTGATCTAATAATAGACAGTTAAGTTCTCATCTTACTGCCCTCTCAGCAGCATTTCTCATAGATGACCACTCCCTCCTTTGTGAAATTCTCTTGTTTCTTGGTTCCCAACCAAGGAGACTTTTCTTCCTATCTTCTCTAACAGTTCTCCTATCCCATTCATCCCTTAAATATAGGAATAATTTGGAGCTTAGTATTTGGTCATCTTTGTTCCTCATTCTTACCCTCGCTATTCTCTCTCACTCTAATGGTTTCAAATTTCATCCATAAGCCATTGGTTTCCAAATATGTGAGTCCAGTACATTTCATTCCTCTAACCGTAGGAGATCCATAAGTTTTCCAAGTGGTAAATCACATTGTAGTGGAGGGTCAAATGACATTGAGACAGGCAGTAGGGGTGAGACTCTCTCCAAGGTCACCTTCCTGTCTGGTCCTCACCAACCAAAAATGCTCAGTTGAAATTGTAGTTGTGCTTCATTTTGCATCCTGTAGCAGTCTGAAATTATTTATGAATTCCAAAAAGAGATATGGGTTATGTTTGTAAACTGGTGTGCTCCTCTGAGTATGATCCCCTTTGATCGTATTTGATTCAGCTGAGATTTCTTTGATTAAATTATGTTAAGATTAGGGCTGTATGTAGGGTGTAACTCAGGGTTGATTCCCAACCCCCTTGGTGGGCTATATAAACAGACACTCACTTAAGAAGACACACAGAAGAAGGCATAAGAAGAAAGAGAGCTCCATAGACAAAGAAGAGAATTTGGCAATTTCCGTCCTGCCATGTGACAGAAAGGAGAAGGCTAAAACAGCTAAAGCCCCTAGTAGAGCTGAGCCATTCGCCTGATGGTTTGCAGCTGAAAAGACCAGAGGACTGAGCAGCTGAGAGGGCCCGTAAAGAAACAGCCCTCCAGCCTACAGCTGAGATGGGAAGAAGCTGGGCCCACTGGAAGAGGAAGAGGAAGGCTGAACCCTCGCAGAGATCGGCAACCATCTTCCTTCAACACTTGGCAACAGACTTTGGTGAGAAAATACCTTGAGTTGTACTCTTTAGGGCCTTGTAACTGTAAACTTTTACCCCAAATAAATACCCTTTATAAAAGCCAACAGATTTTCTGGTACTTTGCATCAGCACCCCTTTGGCTAATATGCATCCCATTAAATTACAGCAGGTGACATTTATTGTTTACTATGTACCAGGCACCTTTCTATGAGTTTTAAGTATGTTAATTCACCTTTCTAATCTTCATGACAAATTTATCCTAACATTATTCCAATTTACAGATTAGGAAACTTAGTTACAGTGTGGTTGAATAAATTTCTTAAGGTCATACAGCTTGTAAGTGACTGTAATTACCTTATAGTCTGATTCCAGAGCTCACACTCTCAGGTACAGTGCTAAGACTCTGATTATGTTGCTAACATTTATCTGATGATAAAGGTGGTATTTTAAGTTATATAATGATATTTTAGTCAAAAAGGTATACTTGGATATTTGAAATATTATTTGAGATAAATTAAGGTATTGTTTTCTTCATATTATGTATCAAATGAACTAAAAACTTGGGTATTAAATTTATATCCTTAAAGGGAGAAAACATTTAAAAAATGTTTTCAGTGTGGATGTGGTCTTTCTATACATGATATTATAAAATAAAATAAAGATAAAATCTAGCGGATTTGACTATAAGCTCTTGTTTAAGAAAATCCGATGCCACAGAATGCCACAAACAAATTATAGTCATAAAACTTGAGGAAAATTGTTATGGATTAATAACAACAACAAAACAAATCAGTGCCATAATAGAAAAATGAGAAATAATGATTATCCCACAGAAGTAAATTCACATACCTTATGAACTTATGGAGTCTTCATAAAATGAAAATTAAAACATTTTTGTCCTCTCAAATTTGTAAAATTTATTTTTGTAATGATAATTTCCAGTGTAGGTGTGGGTGTGAGAAATTTGATATTCATAGATTGCTAGGCTGGTGGGTGTGTAATTGGTAAAACCTTTCTAGAGAACAGTTTGGTAACAGATATTTTTCCTTAGAAAGTGTTAATATGTCTTCCAAACATTTTTATCCTTTACTCCAACATTTCTATGCAGTAAAGTTACTTTAGTGGAATACTTGAAAGTCCACACATGTTTTTTTATAAACCTATTTATTCAATAGTTAATTATAGCAGTGAAATACTAGTAACAATCTGAATATCCCATAGGAGAACATTCCCATAAATAGGTTGGAAAATTAATCATGTTACTTTGTCCTCAAATATCTAGTTCTTCCTTCATTGCAGAGTTCAGGGAGCTTTCAGCAGTAAGGTTTCCACACTGCCCATCCAAGGCTTGAATTGTGAGTATAGGTGATGGTAATTCAGAGGCCTATGAAAAGACAGATTCCTAAGTATGTCTGGCTGCACTCTGGCTTTTGGCATAATGTGATTCTATTTTACCATAGAACTTGAACTCTCTCACACAACCAATTTAGTTTACCAGACTCTGGGTAAAGTAAAGCATATATTATGTCTCTCAGAAATGCCATCAAGTAGGTTCCCTTGAGAAAACACCCAAATTATTATCATCACCATCGTGTGAATTGCCCTGTGTCAATTTGGTTAAGCTGGGACCTCTGATTCCCATAACCCTCTGTTCTGTACAGTTCTGGGTTACAGTTGCAAAAGATATACATGGATGAGATTTGGAGGGCAGGAATGAAGCAGCATCCATTATTCTCTGAAGGTTGTCAGATGCAGTGATGGGCAGATGCAGAGGTGGGTTCCTATTCCTTCTCACTCTCCTCTACTCCAAGTCCAGATCTTTTTTCCAACTGCTGAACCTGTTAACCAACAGCAGCTCCAGGCCTACAACTAGATGCTTGCCTATGAGTCTAGAATACCTTCACAGAGAAAGTAACTTTCCATAGACCTCACCATGAATTTTCTCTTCATAGTCTGCAGTTGCCAGTAAAATAAAGGACCCTCATTTAAATTTGAATTTCCGATAAACAACACACATACACACACACATATATTTTAATTAAAAAATTTTTTTTGAAAGATACTTAGGTTATATAAATGTTACACAAAAAATATAGGGATTCCCATATGCCCCACCTCCCACACATCCCACAACCTCCCACATAAACATCCTTCATTAGTGTTGCACATTAATTGCAATTGATAAATACATCCTGGGGTTTTGCCATTAAGCATGGATAGTATAAGTGTGTCCCAAATATTGTGAGAGTGAATTATTGCAGGAAATATTAGTAACAATCTGAACATACTGTAAGAGTCCTGAATGGATTTGAGACTTAATCTTGACTCTTTATCCTCAAATACATAGCCCTTCACTTCATGGACATACTTACCCTAAATTTTTTTTTGTTTGTTTAGGTAAAATTCTAATTTAACTAGACATCCAGGACTCTTTATTTGCTGTATTTGGCAATTCCAGTTGTGGGGGCTTGACATGATTGGTTCTCAGATGGACCAACTGATGACCCCCACTCTGACCCTCCAGGTCCTCTTCCAAACTTCAAATTCCAGCTCCTCCTACTATTGTGTAAGGTCTAGTTTCTAGACTCTGCTCCTCTAACTAACCCCTGACTTACAATAATAATCAGGATGACAATAAAAATAGCAGTAACATCTAAGATTTATTGAGGTTTGCCATGTGTCAAATCCTGTGTTAAGCACTTCACAATAATTCTATAAAATTCTATAATTCTGCAATTTATCCCTATTTTAAATTTAACACATCTTAGAATCCAATTAGTACATGATATTTATATGCCAATTTCCATTGATCTTAAATATTCTACACTCTTCACTTTTCATTCTCTGTTTTTTGTTAAAAGAAGCTGTGAAATGAGTTAGTTATTTCAAACAGCTGCGTCTGATAAGAAATGAAACTGAGGCACCAAGGGTTTTAGAGAAATTCCCAATGTCATATATTGAGGTATGGAGCACTGGGAGTAGAATTTTTCATCTTTAAGATTCCAAGCTATTGTATTGTTCTGAGTAAAACCATGTTTCATTAGAAGAGAAAGAAAACTAAGTCTCAATATTTCTATGCATCAGTCTCCATTAAGTCTTTCTATCCTTCATGGAAACATTTATTTGTTTATTTATTTATTTATTTATTTATTTATTATTTATTTATTTTTATTTTTATTTTTTTTTAGGCTTGTGCTTATGGAAACATTTATTTTTAAATCAAAATGTTCAAATATAACTTAATCTTTAAGTTATAATATTTATTTTTATCCAAGATGCTTATGTGTTTTTTTGTTGTTGTTCTTATTTCCAAAATTGGATTTTATAATCCTTATCAAACATATGTTTGTGGGTTCAGTTTCTAAACATAAGCATGGTTTTCATGTAAATGCCTCAAAAGACTTGAACAATAGGTTTCATATGTAATACAGAGAAGATTTTAAAAATAATCCTTGGGAATTTCTTGTTTTCTCAGAAGTTCTTTCATTGAAATGAGATTTGGATGTGAAAAGTTTGCAAAAAATTCAAGTAATAAATAAAAATGCCAAATATTTGAGGAAATTAAATAAGCTTAATTGATAGAGATTTTGATGAAAGGGGAAAATCAACCATGTATCCTTAACAAGTAAAACCTTGAAACTATCTCATGGATAAAAATGTAATTTAAGTGACTTTCCAGGCATTGCTGTAAAAGCTCTTGGCATGAGAAAGGTGTATTCCAAATGGATCAAACACAGGATTTCTAACGATAGGTGTTCATTCCCATCCTCCTTTTCGATTTGGGGACTATTGTTTTTTTCCTGCCAATGCCAGTCATTCTCTTCTAGAGGTTAGCTAATCCCCCATGTCCTTTGCCATGTTGTGCATGCATTATAGAAGATTTCATTTGTAGAAGAACTGCTGTTCTGGTAGTACCCCTATCTGAAGCCGAGAAGTGGAATAAGGGGGAAAGAGAGAGGAGAACTGTGGCTAGACCAGGAGGGCTGCCCTCAAGCGCTCAGTTTTAATTTCATGAATTCTAGTTTTATCTGTATAGTATTCCTAAGTACTTGCCCTAACTTAAAATAGGTATAATAATTTATAAAACCTCCATTCTAATTATCTTAGAGCATCTCACAAAGTTACCTACAATATTCTAACAACAAAATCAATTACAACTGTATAGCATAGTGATTTATAGCAGTGCTTCTTGAACAATCTGTGACAGAAGTCAAGTTCTTGTTATGCTTTCCAATTCATTGCAGACCAAGATCTTATAAGATACAATAAATGCAAATTACCAGAAAAATGATCATACACTTGAATGTTGAGACAATACCAAATAGCTATAAAAGTTTCCAAACACTTATGTTCAATTTCTGCATTTACCTTGTTGTTTACAGGTACCAGCCCACGAACCATTCTTTGAATAGCATCACTATAGAGTATGGTCGCTGGTATTTGATTCTTGAGTTCAAATTCCATCTGTGCCATCTATTTCTTGCCTTGTGAACTTAGGAAAGATACTTAAATGAGGATATTAGTACCTTCTTCAAAGTTTGCCATGAGATTTATTATGATAACATATATGAAACTCTCATACACTGTAGAGTCAGTTAAGGGAGGTATTATAATTACTTCATGCAATTTTACAATGTAAAGCATGCTTTCACATCTATCACTTCATATATTCCCCCACATAATATCTGTGGAGTAGGTTAAAGAAGTTATGATTATCCCCACTGCAAAGTTGAGAAAACCAAGTTCGGGTGTTTAAAAGGTTACTCAAGTTTTTAAATGGTTACACAGCTGGTAAATGGTAAAGCCAGGAATTGAATTTGATGCTCATTCACCTGTTTTCTATCCTCATCTTCAAGGCATGTCAAACACTACATGAAGTAGTTCTTTTCAGCCAGAACTCTTTGTCCATGACAACCTTGACAAAAACCAGGGCCCTCATGGCAATCTCAAGATCACTGATTTCCTCACATTTAGCAGACTTCTTCCACAGGAGGAGTTCTAGATGACTCTGTACCTCCATTTCCTTTTCACAGCTACTGAAGAGTAAAATGTGTACAATTTATGCTTTTAGTCCAGGATGCTGTATATCTGGTTAATGTGATGGCAGTGATATTTCAGATGTTAGAAACGTCAACTGAAAAAAATAATTTCCAAATGTATGTTGAGAGAAATGACCATCTCCTTTTATATGATGGTGTATGGTCTGGCTTACATTTTCCTCATAAACCTGCTCAGAGGATATCAAGATTTCCTTGGTCAGGATTTGGATATTTTACTTCCTAAAACTCCAACGAAAGGTTTATTTCTTCCTGTGGTTAAATTGTGCATACAAATTCACACAGGACTTTGCAAATGTTTGTATGTATTGTGAGAATTTTGATTTTTACCCATAATAATAATAAAAAAAAATTCACACAGGATAAGGCATATAAGAAATTCATATGGGACATGAAGTGTTCTAGCAATTATGACCTCATTTGATTCAGAGACAAAGGAAGGAACCAAACTCAAGATGTGTTAAGAGAATATAACTTCCCTCTGTTAATAAATTAAAAAGGAAGTTACAGAAAGCAAATACTGCAGATATATTTTCTCCAATAATAAGTTCAGGGAAACTTACATTGAGAAAAGGAAGCTCTCCAATTATAGAGCAGTGCAAAATGAGCTTAGTGTAAATAAACCATTGTCCACCACTCTAAATAAGGTAATGAACATCCCATTAACTAACTTAAAAAACAAATGAAAAAATGAGTTAAAATTGTTTTGAATAAAGAAATGTGGGTGAAGGTAAACCCAAAGCACTCAGAATTATATCTAAGTGCTACACTGTGTATATCAAACCTCTACAGAAATGAGTCCTTTAGGACAAAACAATCTCTCTTCTGTCAAAAGTGTCAAGTAAATGAAATAACTCAACCACACTTGTTTGAGAGCAGCCCTGTGCTCTCAAAATTCAGGGCCAAGGTCATGAGTGCTATAGCAACCATGATGAAATGTGAGATCCCATTGTGCCCTAGACTCTTGTTTACTGCACATAAAGGATTTTGCACTAGATAAATATAGAGAGTTCCAGGCATTGCACTAACTGCCCAAGAGCAAATAACCCTTTGTTGGAAAGCAAAGCTGTCCCAGACTAATAGACAGGGTTTGAAACCTGACTGCAGCAAACATGGTAGAAGCTCTATTTTATTAAAGGTGAAGGAAAATTGCCATGGTGGATACAATATTGCCCACAATCTTTTCAAATAGTCATTTTGCCTGTACATTCTCAATAGGTGATCTGAAACTTTGAAGCCAGCATAAAAGCACATATGAATATATGAGAAAGAAGAATTCTAATCAGAAAGAAGAAATTCCTGACTAATTTGAGTTCCTTCAGAAATAGACCCAGGGGATATTTAGGGAGTCTTAGTTTATTTTGCAAGTGATCCCAGAAAACATTTTTGGAAGTGTTGTGGAAGTGAGGCAGGGAAAGGAAGGTGCAAAATAAAGGGTATATTTTCAAAACCGTTACTAGTGAGGCAAAATGGAACATAATCCCACTGGGAAACTCTAGGTCCAATAGAGAGTAGGTGTTTCAATTAAAGAAACAGAGAAATTATTGCCCAGACGTCAAGAAACTGGAGTATCTGTATACCAAATCTATTATTGGTTGAGTGATATTGTGGGATGGTGGCATTACATTTTAACACTTCCAACCTGATATATTGGCACCTGCAGGTAGTTGGGCATCCAGTAATGCTGTCCAATGGGGAGACTTCAAGGGATAACGTTAGGACATCTGCTACAAATTGTGAAGCCAAATTATTTGGATTTTATAGCACTTGGCAATACACCCCTAGGAATTGACATGTATATACACACAAACACACGCACATACATACACACATTTGATTTAGGAATTACCTTCTTTTGCTTTTTAAATGTAGAAGTGTAACTAACAAAAAGGTTTTTAAAACCAACAAAACCCTCCAGGAGGTTGAATCACAAAATGATAAAGTGGCCTTACCAGCCAAGTGAATTTGAACAAGTAATTGAATGTCCTTCAGTTTCATTTTCCTCATCAAAAAAATGAGTAAATAATATGCATTTAGCAGAGATGTGATAATGCAGTTCAAGCACCTAGGACAATGCTTGGAATGTAGCAGTTTTTCGATGTAGATTTGCTATGATCACCAATATTCTCACCAGGAGCACCACCACCACAATTAGAAACACCAATCTCCCCCACCTCCTCCTCCTCATCATATTCTTCTTGCTGAAAATGCTTGGAGGTATTTCTGTAAAAAGGAAACATACCTCTTTAGATGTAATAGGAAGAAAATCAGAACAATCTTGAACCTTTAAAAATAGGTGAGAAGGACTCAGCCCTTCTCTGAAATGAAATGTGTCATATTTTTACTGCACTTAGCATTGGGTGTACAGCTGCTTATGTTAGAGCATTTAGACAGGTACTAATTAACAGGCACTAACAGCTTCAAGGGAAAAGAGTCATGTAAATACTTATTTAGAAAATATTTAAAGTAGTCATTATAGAGATTTTCTAAATTACTGCATATTTTAAGGCAATCTATTTTCTAAAATGAATCAACGGGACTAAAACATTCTGTTAAAATGCCATTTCATAATGCCTCCATACAACTGACTGTGCCATTATATGGCTTCGACACAGGTTTAACACAGTAATTCCTTTTGCTCTCTTCTGAAAATTATAGCGTTACAGAAAATACCAGTCACTTACAGAAAGGAAACTATACTAACTGCATATGACTTGCCAAGTCAACATGTTAGGAGGAATTTGGGTAATTTAAAATCTCTAATATATTGTTGAGTTATATATTGTGACCTAAATACGTTGTTAACAGAAGAGGCCACTTTTTGTTTTGATGATTCAGATGTGAAAATCCTCGACATCCTTCTACCTTCACTAAAAAGTCCAATGAGTTTAATAATGATAATAAACTCCTCCCCTTCTTGAACTCATCTAGCTCCATGGTTTTAAAAGACATTAATGTGCAGATAACTCCCCAACTTTTTTTTCCAGTCTTAACTTGTTTATCCAAACATCTCTCTTCAACCAAGCTCCTATGGATGTCTTTATCTGGATGACTAATATGTATCTCAATATTATGTAACTCAAAACAGTGAGTTTTATTTCATCTTCTCCACTACCAAGTTTGTTCTCAAAGCAAATCTTAGGTGTCATCCTTGATTTTTCTCTTTGGAGGTTTGACCTCCAAAGTATTTCTTGACCCTCTATATTTTGTTGCTCCACAGCTCCCGTCTAATCCAAACCACTATCTATTCTTGCCTGAATTAGTAAAATGCCCTACTCCTTGGACTCCCTGCTTTTAATCTTACAATCCATTAGCAGCCAAGCTAGAAAGGCTTCATTTCAAAACATAAATCAGATCCTATCACTTTTCTGCTTAAAATTTTTCAATGGTTTCAGTTCAAATAAAATTTAAAATGCTTACTAAAGCATGTAAGACCCTACAGGACCCTCTGCCTCTTAGAACTCTCCCCTTAGTACTCTACCTCTTACTTTCCAGAACTCCCAGGTTGTTCTTCCTGTGTAGATAAATGGTATTATTTCCTTGTGCACCTCTGGAGACTGGCATGCTGCCTGGCATTGTTTCAGCCACTCTTAGGTTTTCCAGGATGTGTTTCCTGGCCACATGACTCATACAAACTACCTTCCTGAAGAAGGAATTGGCAGTAGTAGAAATCACTACACTTTACAACCTCGGGCATATTTCATTTCCATGTGAGGGTGATTCAGCTTACTACATTATGGAATGTGTCAGCCATGATAAGTCAAGTAGCCAGTTAGATAGCCTGGGATTTGGAGGCACAATAGATTAGCTTAGACCTTTTGGCCAGAGTAATTTTGTTAAATAGAATGACCCTTGCTTATCTGTTAGCCAGACAAGGGAGTGGGGAAGTGCTGCACACTTACCAGCATCATGTTTACTATGGGCTAACATCAAGTGAAAAGTAGAACAATCTTTGTTTTGCATATAGTAACCGGTAGGATGGTTGTCTAAGAGGAGTCCTGGGGCCTATTGCCTTGCATGATTTAGAGGAGGGCTTCAGGTGTTACCTTGTGAATTGTTTCTTCTCCTATTCACTGTCCTAACCATCCTCCAGAGTATGCTACGGCCATGTCTGGGACTAGCATTGCAACTCTTATGGGTGAAAATAGTACAAGTTGCTGACATAGTAACATATGATATATAAAGTCCAACCATTGTGATCAGAGGAAGGTGTGATATGAGAATTCAAAGTTAATTTGTTCAATGCTTAGTTTTTTCTGAGGCTGTCCCTCTAGAAATTTCCATGAAAACTGGCCACAGCTAAATGATTAAAGCAGTTTTGAATAGAAAGCTGAGGAGGAAATTCAGGTCACTCATTTACCATACCATATAAGCTACAAACACAAGACTTGGACCCCAGTCCCCTGAGCACACTAGATGATGTATTAGTATTAGATATATTAGTAAAACAAGCATTTATTTTGTCACATTCACTCTGAAACATGTATCCAAGAGTGGCTAAGTTGAGTGGATATGTTCAGGGTCTCTTTTGAGGCTGTGAAAAGAGTTAGCTGGGCCTATGATCATTTCAAGCTTCAACTGGAGGAGAAATTACTTTCAGGTTCACTCACGGGACCACTGGAAGTACTAGAGATCCTCTTCAAAGTTTATTCACATGCGCTTCTCCAGAGAGCTGCCTCATGACATGGCAGCTGACTTCTCCCAGAGTGAGCAATCCAAGAAACCGTGAGGAACAGAACCCAAGATGGAAGCCACCACCTTTGAATAACCTGATCACTTCTACTGTATTCTTGCTGTCAGAATCAGTGTCTAAGTTCTTGACTTCGTGGCGAGAAAGAATCAAGGATGAGCCACAAGTCAATTAAACAAGCAGAGAAAATTATTGGGAGGCAAAGCAAGAGAACAAAATTACACCCTCAGATGTGAGGACGGGCATTCTCAAGGGAGAGAAATGCAAGTTCTGCCCTGGGGTGCCTTGTTTTATGAGCTACAGGACTCCAGGGTCTGTGCTCATCAGCATATTTGAGACTAAGCAAGGGAAATCTATTGGGTAGTTTGATTTGCTTAGGGATGTGGGGGTTGGTGACTGGCAGTGTTGGCCTCTGGTCACTGTCTGCGAGGTGTGAGGTAAAATATGTGAGTGGTAGGTGCTGGTGATGGTGCTCCTCCTGTCCCTTACCTCTTTCCCACCGTGTAATGGTATCACTGGCTGCCCTCTGATAATGTAACCATTGGGTGTGTGCTGGGTGTGTGCTTGTAAGTTGCCCCTACCTAACTTGCTTGTGTGAGTCAGCTGGTTGATGTAAGTCAGCAAGCCATTGATTGCCTCAGCTTCTCTTACCAGGTGGTGTTTGTGTGGTTTATTAGGTTTGCTGCCTCTTTCTCCTTAGGTCCCTATTCTTTCCTGCATCATTCTATTCATTCAAAATGAGTCTATACTCAAGAGATTACCAAGGTGTGAATACCAGGAGGTGTAGGTCATTGGGGCCACTTTAGAAAGCTGGGTAATTTCTATCCATAAATAGCTTGCTTATAGAAGAGGGTTGGGTTCCAAGTCATATCACTATTTGATTTCAGCCATTGATAATACCAGTAAGATCTGCTGTTATCCTAATCGTACAACTTAGAAGTCCCTCAAACAAATCATCCAGGTATCACTCCCCGAATCCGATCTTTTGCTTCATAAGATCCTTGGGTACTATCCTAGAATGCAATGAAGAGTGGGGAACTTAAACTTTTACTGTTATTTCTATCATTATGATTTTCATGACTTTCCATCTTCACTACTAGCTTCACTGAATGTCTTATTGCTATTTTAGAAGATATGGCATGTATTCTGTCCAGTCATTTGTCTTTATATTTTTGTTTTTGTTGCCTTAATATAGTATATGTTATCAACATTTCAAACCCCAAATTTCCTTAAATTGTATTCATTTACTTTTATTATATTATCCTAGTAGGTATTCTATCTGTCATTTCCTTGAAAAAAAATCTCCTCTGGAGCTCTCTGACCTGCTACACAGCAATTAAATTGGATTTCCCTTTACCATAATGTTAGGATTTCCTTCATTTCCATCCTGTGACACAATTCCTATTTATTTTATTCCTTGTCTCTCTCCTTCCTGTTTTTTTTTTTCTCAGTTGGATTACATTCTTTAATAGTTTCTTGAAAAATGGTGCATTAGGAAAAAAAGTAAGACATTGGCAAAAATTCTTCATTGGAAATAATTTTTTTTCTTAAAATTTTGAAGCCTTGCTTTACTGTACTTTAGGTTTCAAATATTACTGTTAAAAAGCTCCATCCCTTTGTATAACCCCAATTTTTGCTTTTGTTTTGCCTCTTTACAAGTTAGTAGCATCTTCTATTTATCATTGGTGCTGTGAAATTTCACAATGATGTGGGTTGATTCACATCCATTGTGCTGGTCATTTGGCAGACTCTTTAAATCTTGAAGCTCATGTCCTTTAGTTCTGGGAACTTTTCTTGTCTTGTTTCATTGATGATTTTTTCCTCCTCTATTTTATTTGTTCTCACCTTCTGTAATGTTGTTGACTACTCTCATATTCTCTATGACTTGGAGGTTAATACCATTTTCAATGGAAGCAAACAAAGCCTTACTGTTGTTTCAGTTGGGTTATGGAGTGGGGAATGAACTAAGTTAAATGCGTATATTCAATCAGATTCATCATCTTTACCTGGAGGTATTTAGTTATTTTTATATCAATTTATTGACATCTCTATGTAGATTTAACTTGAGTGTTTTAGTCAATTACATCAAATGTAATTTTTGATGTGGTTGGGTTCATGTCTACTATCTTGCTATGCTTTTCCTATTTGTCTCTCGTTTTCTGCTTTCTTTTGAGTTAACTGAGTATTACTTAGTATTTCTTTTATCATCCCTACTAGTTTTTTAGCATCCTTCTTTGCACTATTTTGTTAGTGGATTACTCTATGTACCGTTAATTAATATGCATGTAACTTAACAAAATGAAGAAAACACAATCTTTTATTTTTATACACCTATTTACCATTACCGTTTTTAACAATCTAAATTTCAGTCTTCAACTTGAAGAACATCTTAAGCATTTCTTGTAGTGCAGGTCTGTAGACAACAAATTGTCTAGGTTTTTTAAAATATATTGATGAAAATATATTTATTTGGCTTTCATCTCTCAAGGATATGTAACCTTAGATTAACATTTTCTCTTTTAGCTTTTTATAGGTGATATTTCCTTGTCTCCTGGCTTCCATTTTTTCTGATGAGAAGTCATCCAATAGTTTTTCTCCTGTATGCAGCTGATTCTTCTCTCCCAGCCAATTTTAAAGTTTTTTTTTTCTTTATCTTTGTCTTTTATGATTTGACTAGGATGTGTCTAGTTTTGTGTGTTTTGTTTGTTTTGCTTTACTTTTTTCATTTATTCTTCTTGGGGTTCTCTGACTTCATGGATTTATGGATTGAAGAAATGTGCTCTCTCCCATATTTTTCTTTTCTACTTCCAGGACTCTAATTAGTTGTATATTAGAGGCTTTGCTCAATTTTTGCAATCCCTTTACTCACTGTGCTTCAACTTCACCAATCATTTCTTTTCCTATATTCAATATGCTAATAAACTAATCCAATAATTTTCTGATTTCATATAGTAATCTTTTCAATTCTATAATTTCCCTTTGGTTCATTTATTGGGTTTTCATCTCTTTGAAGAATTTATCCATCTCTTCACCTATTCTTTCTTTTTAAAAATATTTTATGAATGTAATTATTGGTGGAGGCTTGGTTTGGGACTTTGTGAGGAAGTGCCTACTTTGGTTTTGCCTTTTATTCTCAGGTATAGATTTCAGGTCTATACCAAATGAAAGGCTGAGGTGTTTAATAAGCCACTCTAACTTGGTAGGCTTTGAATTCCAAACTCTCCTCTCTAGTGATAGGCAGCTACAGAAATCTCTATCATTTCTTTTAGTCTTCCAATTGTTGTTTTTGTGGGGATCCCTGAAGCAAGAGCTCAATGCATATACAATTTCAGGATCAGCCCGGGATTTGAGGGGAATTTGTATGCGTATTTGTGTTTACACCTTCTGTGGTTTCCTTTTTCCTAGGTGTTCTCATTTTGATTTCCAGATACTCTGCTACTTCTGAACTCAAATCACTGACTTCTCAACTCAATAAAACTGCGACTTTCTGCTTGAGCTCTATCCCTTCATGTGCTACCAAAACTAGTGGTTCCCTGAGGGAAAATGCCAATATTGAATGTGGGTCTTACCCAGTGTGCTTCTTTTCTTTCAAAGGTAATATTCTCTCCAGATTTTCTTGATTGGGCTATTCTCCAGTGATTCCGGTTGTTATCTTAATTATATCCATAGTTTATAAGTATTGTCAGTAGAAGGCTTATTCCAATCAAGCAACTCATCATAACTAAAAGCCAGGAGTCTACTCCTATATAAACTTGAGTTCAGTGAAGGAGCATTTTCTCAAATACCTATCTCTTAATTATGTTGATTTCTCTCTAGATATAAACTGTATCATTCTTGAAGGGTTCAATATATTGTTGTATGGAAAGTTATGAATGGGCTTCAGCAATGCTGGTATGTACATGCAATAGATTACATTCCTTAAAATAGTATCATCTCTAGGCAAAATCTGAGAGAGAATAGGCTAGGAAAAATGCTATAAATTTGCTTTTTATAGTTTAGTTGTAATAAAATGAAAATAATATTGGCTTAAAAATTAAAGAGGAATGAGGGAATAAGGTGGACTTCAGGTATAGTTTAATCAGGGCTCTGGCATCACAATTCTGAGATTTTCTTGGTTCTGCCCTCCTTGGTCCATCATCATTGTTCTTAGGGTAACTTACTTTAAGTAAGCTCAAGTAATTCCCATTGGCTAAAGGAATTTCAGGCTTCATATCCACTGCCACAAAGAGCAGACCATTAGTATCTTAGAATTCTCCTGAAAGGTTCTTGATAAAGTTCTTATTAAACCACCCCCTTAGCTATTTCTTTAACTAAGACAATACATGCAATGAGCTTAATTTAGGACTTGGCACATGATTAACAAATGTTAGCAGTTGGTAAAACCATTTCCTTCCAAATCTTCCACACTTCAGGTCACACTTCTTATCTTGTTCTCCCAAAGCCGGGTAAAAAGTGATCTTCATCTCTCCTGTGCTGTAACTAACATCTTAGTAAGAATGAGTTTTACCTATTTTCTCTGCCAGAAATAATTTGTATATAAAGGGACCATTAAATGTTAATGGTGATGGTTATGATGATGCTAATCAGTAATCTTTATTGAGTGGATGATGGCTTTCAACGTGATTTTTTTTTTGTTGTTTTTTTTTTAATAAAGCTTAGATTACATAAATGTTACATAAAAAGATATAAGGAACTCCTGTGTGTCTCACTCCTTACCCCTCCCACATTTTCCCACACTAACAACATCCTTCATTAGTGTGATGTATTTGTTACAATCGATGAACACGTTTTGGAACATTGCCATTAAGTGTGGATTATAGTTTGCGTTGAAGTTTACACTCTCTCCCACACAATTTTGTAAGTTATTACAAGATATATAATGGCCTGTATCTGTCATTGCAATGTCATTCAGCACAATTCCCAAGTCCCAAAAATGCCCCCATATTGTACCTATTTTTCCCTCTCCCTCCCCTCAGAACCTCTGGTGGCCACTGCTTCCACATCAATGATAAATGTTCTTCCATTGCCAGAATCACAATAAGTCTATAGTAGAATAACAGTAGTCTACTTTAGTCCATAGTTCATTCTCCAATCCTGAGGATTCTGGGATGGTGATGCCTACTCCGCCATGTTTTTATACACATGATCTTATGGAACCTCTACACCAGTTATAATAAAATGAATCTCTCTTGGTGGAATGTCAGGCATTTGGAACCTGGCTATTTACGGGAATCTAAGAATTGCCTAGATCCTCTCAGATCTGATGTAGGTAATTGCTTAGTTTGCGTGTCTTTAAGAACAGCCCTTCTTGGGACTTCAGTCTGTATTAGAATCTAGAAGTCTATCCCAACTGTTTGTGATTGACTTGAAATCAGCTTATTGTTTCAGTGGATAATTTTGTCCAAGAAAATTGTGGACTCTTGCTGTGCATCAGAAAATAGAGTCCTAGATTATCTTCTGTACTTAACTTGAATGATAATACAATCATTTGGTCTTAGCAGAAGCTAATGTGACTTCATATTTTCGGATACAGCAATAAGAAAATATCTATATTTTATTTCAGTTGTGTACTATGTCAATTGACCTTTGCAACTCTGTCAAGAAGGAGGGTAAATTAGAATAAACATTCATTAATTGCATAATATGTGCCAGACCTTGGAACTTAAAAATATAGATATATAGATAATTCTGTATAACTCTCATGCAGACCCCATAGTAAATGTACATCTTATGAATTATTGGTTTAGATTTTAGAAACTAGAAAGCTAACTCTCAGAGAGATTAGGTGACTTTCCAAATGTCATGCAGCTAGGAACGGGTGGAGCTAAAACCCAGTCTGGGCCTTCTGACTCAAAGGTCTGTGCATTTTGCTTCATCAACATTGTTGCTTATAACTCAGTGTGCCTTAGAAATGTATTCCTTCAGCTTTTTCTGTTAGTTGGCATTTTAAAATAGACCCAGAGAATAATTTATTTCATCTTTTGTGTATGCAGTGTGTGGAAAGCCTTTCTTCATTTACATATGCTTCCATTTGCAGATTTATAGTCTAGATGGCCATGGCTGTGAGTATTCACTGGTGGGCCATTATGATGACGTTTGCTCTTTCTCACTAATATCATAAGTGGGTATAAGGTTTGATAGCTCTAAGTGACAGAAAAATATTTTTATAGGTAGAGCAGGCAGCACCCATGTCTTTGTAATTAAGCTTGCCTGAAATAAGACCAAATACATCGATATATTTATGGCATGTATTGTGCAGCCTCTTTTCAAGTTATTTTATTAACATAAGGGGTGCCTTTAATTATGCAGAACTACAAACTGCATTATTGATATTCTATAAACATTAACTACACCCGCCTCTAATGAAGCAAAAACAAAATGCAGTTTCTTAGTATTCAAGATTCTTAGAAAGAAAGAAATGCTGGAGTATAAAATAAAAAGCATTGGAGGCATTATCCTTCCTGAGTCATTATTATATGTAGCCAGGATGTAATCAGTTTCATAGGTGGGATTTCCCAGCTCCATACTTCTTGTTCAAATGTTCCTAAATTGTACTAACATATTTAAATTGATACTGAGATTTGTTGTCTGACTCAAATAAGCACACTTTTATTTTCAACATATTTTATTCCATCTAGTCCACTGGTAGATTTAAGAAACTATTTCAAAAGGGTTGACTTCCACTTGGCATTTGACTTGGGACTCCAAAACCAATTGGTCAGGTTGAATTCTTAATGGATTTACAGGAAATAGTTAGTTTCCAAGATTATGTACACCTAATGATTTCTCACTCAGGATTTTTATTGTTTTGATTTGCTTTAACAATTCACTTCAGTTTTTACAGAAAAAGAGACTGAGAGAGAGACAGAGGCAGAAATAAAGAAAGAGAATATTCCCCAACTGAACTGCAGTTGCATGATCTCAACCTTTTTTTTATATAATGTTTTTTTTCATTTTTAAATTTTATTGAAGTATATCATTCATATATGAATATACATAAACAAAAGGTGTATAGTAAAAGTTATGAACTTATAAAACAAACATGCATATCATCATTCAGGGATGCCATAATCACCCCAATGTCAGCACCTTGCACTGTTATGAAAACTTTGTTAAAAACTATGTAAGAGCATCATCAAAATATTGCTATTATATATATCCCATATCTTACATTTGGTGTATTTTCCCCCAAACCACCCAACTATTCCTTTTTTTATACTTTATTTTTCATACAGTTTTAGGTTACAGAAAAGTTACATTGAAAATATAGGGGACTCCTACATACTCTGCTCCCTCCCCCTCTCACATTTTCTGCTATTAATAACGCTTTATATTAGTGTAGTACATTTGCTATAATTGATGAACAAATATTGAAGAATTGCTACTAACCATGGTCTATAGTTTACATTATGGTTTACACTTGGCACTGTACAATTTTATAGGTTTCGACAAAATGTATAATGCCTTGTTATCTATCTGTCATTGCATTATCATGCAGAACAATTCCAATGTCCCCCCAAAGCCCCATGCGCTTCCTATTCTTCCTTCCTGACCCCCTCAGAATCTCTGGTAACCACTATATTTACATCAATGTTACAAGTTCTTCTGTACTACAATAGTAGTAAGTTTACTAATGTCCATGGTTTCAGTCCCACCTTATGTTTGTTCATTCTTCAATCTTGATGACTTTGAGATTGTGATGCCCACTCTGCTTCTGATTGAGATGGGGCTTAGATCTTATGGGGCAGCTGGGAGGAACTGTCTTTTTGAAGTTGTAGATATTCTCTGTTTTTTGGGCTGGACGTTGTCCATCATCATCATGTTGGTCTGGTGAACTGGAAGGCAGGTGTTGGCTGCAACTCTGCTGAGATACAGGACTCAACTGGCACATGAACAAACTAAAGATTTAAATCTTTGGGAAGTATATTTAATGGATATAGTGCTAATTATCAGTTCAAATAAAGGGGGTAGAAGAATCATGTGCAAGGAAAATATAAATGTATCTAACTCTGTTACATTGAGGAAATAGGTTGTCACGTATTCCAAGGTAAGGCCCACCGATGGGGTGCTGATTTCATGGGGTTGTGCGCCTTGCCTATAGTGTCCAGATTCTCTAGAGCCCTCTGGAACACCCCTGCTTGAGGCTTTGTTTACTGTGACAGTAAGACCCTCTTGAGGCGTGCATAAGAGTAAACTCTGGAATGAGCTCCTGACTCCTTTGAAATCTCAGCCAATAAAACACTTTTGTACTTAATATTTCCCCATTTTGGTCAAGGTCTTTTTCCAAATGCATCACTAGTTGGTGTTTGGTAATGATCCCTTGGTGCTGGGAAGCTCATTCCTGGGAGTCATATCCCAGGCAGGAGGGAAGGTAGTGAGTGTATATGCTGAATTTGGCTTAGAGTGAGACCACATTTGAGTAACAAGATTTTCAGCAGGTAACTATTAGGCAATAGATATTATTAGGCTAAGTTTCAATTTTACCAGAATAGGGTTCATAAGTAACAGCATTAATATTGAGGGCTTGGCATATTGGTCTGTTTTCTTTTATTAGGCACTGCCTATGTACTTGAAGATTCTTGCCCATCTATTTGAGAACACAGCAGGACTCCCAAGGATGGGAGATTAATATTTTGTTCTTTATTGTGTGGAACTCCACCCACTGAGATAAAACCCTATGACAAGATGAACATATTCATATTACATAGAAGCATGCCCCAGGTACACCCTGTCCCAGAAATTCCCCCACCAATGACAACCTGCACTAGTGACCCTCCCCTGCCATATTTGCCAAAATAACATTCCCATCGTTATAGTTTTAACCACAGACCTACAAATCCCCAGAGTTTAACTGTTCCTTCCTCCAGCCCTCCCCCCAGTTCCATGGATAGTCCAACCAAACCCCCAACCCTGCTTACCCTCACTCTCCAGCACCATTGATCCACTCTCATTCTTGTACCACAATCACTCCCATCCACGGTCAAACCACCCCCTTCCACCTTTCATAGGTTCTGCTAGAACTGAGCACCAGCTCACCACTCTCTTCTCCCTTTCTGTCTCTGGTAACCTGTCTTCCAGACTTTTTCTCTGAGTTTGCTCAATATCCTTAGGTCATGTCAGTAAGGTCATGCAATATTTGTTCTTTAGGAACTGGCTTACTTCACTCAATATAGGTCTTTGAGATTGAACCAAGTTGTTGCGTGTTCAATACCTGATTCCTTCTTACAGCTGAGTAATATTCCATTGTATATATATTCCACATTTTACTTATCCATTCAGCTGCTGATGGACACTTGGGTGGCTTCCAATTTTTGGCAATAGCGAATAATGCTGCTATGAATATTGGTTTGCATATATCTGTTCATGTCCCTGCTTTCAATTCTTCTGGGCATATACCTAACAGTGGGATTGATGGATCATATGGCAATTTTATAATTAGCTTCCTGAGAAACTGACAAACCATCCTCTACAATGGCTGCACCATTCTACTTTTGCATCAGCAGTGGATGAGTGTTCCCATTCATCCATAGCCTTTCCAACTCTTATAGTTTTCTGTTTTTTTTTTTTTTTAAATAGCAGCCAATCTAATGAAAGTAAGATGATATCTCATTGTCATTTTTATTTGCATTTCCCTAATAGCTATTGATGTTGAGCATCTTTTCATGTGCTTTTCTGCCATTTGTATTTCCTATTTGGAAAAATGTCTATTCAAATCTCTTATCCATTTTTAAAATGGGTGGTTTGTCTTTTTATTTTTGAGATGTAAGATTTCTTTATATATGCTGCATATTAGACCCTTATCAGATAAGTGGTTACCAAATGTATTCTCCCATTGAGGAGGCTGCCTTTTTACTTTCTTGACAAATTCCTTTGAAGCACAAAATTTTTTAATATTGTAGAGGACACATTTATCTATTTTTTTTTTCTTTCATTGCTTGCACTTTGGGTGTAACGTTTATAAAACCATTTCCTACTTCAAGATCTTAAAATGCTTCCTTACATTATTTTCTAGGAGCTTTATGGTTTTGGCTCTAATATTTAAGTCTTTGATCCATCTTGAGTTAAGTTTTTATATAGGGTGTGAGATGATGCTCCTCTCTCATCCATTTGGAATATGGATATCCAGTTTTCCCAGAACTAATTGTTGAAGAGGCTATTCTGTTCTAGTTGAGTGGAACTGGTGGCCTTGTTGAATATCAGTTGGCTGTATGTGCATGGATCTATATCAGAACTCTCAAATTGCTTCCATTGGTCAGTATATCTATCCTTCTGCTAATACCATGCATTTTTGACCATTGTAGCTTTATAATATGCTTTAAAAGTCAGGTTGTGTGATCTTTCCAATTTCGTTTTTCTCTTTCAATATGTTTTTGGCTATTTGGGGCTCCTTGCCCTTCACATAAATTTCATAATTGGCTTTTCGAGTTCAGTAAAAAATGCTGTTGTAATTTTTATTGGGATTATGTTAAATCTAATTCTATTTGGGCAGGATAGATATCTTGACATTAGTCTTCCAATCCATGAACATGGAATATTCTTCAATTTATTTAGGTCTTCTTTGATTTCTTTTAACATACCTGTGTTGTTTTCTGTGTACAAGTGCTTTATATCCTTAATTAAGTTTATTCCTAGATATTCGATTCTTTAAGTTCAATTGTAAATGGGATTTTTTCCTTGATTTCCTCTTCATATTGCTCATTATTAGTAACAGAAATGCTACAGATTTTTGCATATTGATCTCATATCGTGCCACTTTACTGAACTCATTTATCAGCTCTAGAACTTTGTTGTAGATTTTTCAGGGCTTTCTACATACAGGATCATGTCCTCTGCAAATGGTAAAATTTTTACTTCTTCCTTTTCAATTTGGATGCTTTTAATTCTTCTTGCCTAAGTGCTCAAGAAAGTACTTCTAATACAATGTTAAATAGGAATGGTAACAGATGGAGTCCTTGTCTTGTTACAGATCTTAGAGGGAAAGCCTTTTGCATTTCACCATTGAATATAATGTTAGCTGTGGGTTTTTCATATATACCCTTTATCATGTTTGGAAAGTTTCCTTCTATTCCCATCTTTCAAATTTTTTTCATCAAGAAAGGATTCTGTATCTTGTCAAATGCTTTTTCTGTGTCAAAAGAGATGATCATGTGATTTTTTTCCTTTTGATCTGTTAATGTGGTGTATTACATTTATTGATTTTCTTATGTTGAAACATCCTAGTATACCTGGGATAAAATCCACTTGATCATGGCATGTAATTCGTTTGATGTGTTGTTGAAAACAATCAGCAAGTATTTTGTTGAGAATTTTAGCATCTAAGTTCATTAGAGAGAATGGTGTGTACTTTTCTTTTCTTTTGTCATCTTTATGTGGCTTTGGCATTAGAGCTATGATGGCATAATAGAATAAGTTAGGTAATGTTCCCTCCACTTCTATTTTTTGGAAAAGTTTAAGCAGGATTTGTGTTAGTTCTTTCTAGAATGAATGGTAGTATGTACCTGTGAGGTCATCTTGTCCTAGGCTTTTCTTGGTTGGGAGGTTTTTGATGACAAATTCAATCTCACTACTTCTATTTGGTCTGTTGATTTCTATTTCTTTTCATCAATACAGGTTATTTGTGTGTTTCTAGAAATGTGTCCATTTCATCTAAGTTATCCATCTTGTTGGCATACAATTTTTCAAAGTATCCTCTAATGACACTCTTTATTTATGTGTTATCAGTGGTGATATCCTCTGTCTTGTTTTTTATTTGCATCTTATCTCTTTTTTATTTGTTAGTCTAGCTTAGGGTTTGTCAATTTTATTAATCTTCTCAATGAACCAGCATTTAGTTTTGTTAAATATTTGTGTTTTTTTATTCTCAATTTCATATAGTTCTGCTCTAGTCTTTATTATTTCTTTCTTTCTGCTTGCTTTGGAATTAATTTGTTGTTCTTTTTCTACTTGTCCCATGTGTGCAGTTAGGTCTTTGATTTTAGCTTTAAAAAATATATATATATATATAGGAATTTATGGCTATAAATTTCCCTCTCTGCTGCTTTAGCTGCATCCCATAAATTTTGATATGTTGGGTTCTCATTTTCATTCCTTTCAAGGTAGTTAGTGATTTCTTTTGAATTTCCTCCTTGACCCACTCATTATTTAAGAGTGTGTTAACTTCCATATATTTTTGCATATTCCAGTTATCTGCTGCTTATTAATTTCCAGCTTCATTCCACTGTGTTCAGAGAAATTACTTTGTATAATTATAACCTTCCTAAATTCTTTGATACTTGCTCTGTGACCTAGCATGTGGTGTATCCTGGAGAATGATCCATGTATACTTGAGAAGAATGTATGTACTGGTGTATTTGGGCGTAATATTCTGTATATTTCTATTAGGTCTAGATCTTCTAATGTATTATTCAAGGTCTCTTTTTCTTTATTAACCCTCTGTCAAGATGTTCTGTCTAGTCATGATAATGGTGTATTGAAGTTCCCCACTATGACTGAAAAATATTAAGTACATAAAGATGGAAAGAAGAAGAGAAAAAGAATAATTTAAAAAGATAAAAAAGAACCATAAAAGAGCTGGGAAAAAATAAGTAATAGGAGTGAAAAATCACACACGCACAAAAAAAAAAAAGAATAAGAAAAAAATGTGAACTGTTGGCTAAAAGGCTGCATTTCCTGGGCAGACCAGGAAAGCTCAGTTTTGGTGAGCCATTGTAGAAGCTCTCATTGACCTTCCCGAACCCCAGGGCACTGTGAAGCTGGTCTATGCACACTTCATGGGTCCCTGGGCCTGTATTGGTTTGGAAAATCTGACTTGGGAAATTCCTCTCCAAGGTTACTCTCCTCCCAGGATTTGCCATCCAGGCAAAAGCAACTTGAGAAAGTGGAAGGAATGAATAAAACTATAGAGGCAGACAGTTCAGGAAAAAGACCTGCCAACTTCAAATACCTGGGAAAGAGAAGTCTGTCTCCTGGGAAACAGAGAGGGGAACCAATTCCTGTAAACAGGGTGTCTCAGGTTGCCATAGGGCTACTGATGTAAAGTAGCTGAAATGGGGAGCTTTGTAATGGGAATTTTTTTATAGGTAAAAGCTTACAGTTCCAAGTTTGTGAGAATGTCCAAATCAAGGCACCATCAGAGATGCCTTTTCTCCAAAGTTAGCTACTGATGATTTTGGCACCTTGCCATGTGGTGAGCAAGTTGGCAGCCACAGATGGTTTCTGGTGGTCTTTACTAATGGCAATTGTGAAAAAAGCATTTGCTAGATCAATAGCTGCATACCAGGTACCAGGGGAGGTGTTGGTTTCCTCAAGCAGTGATACCACATCTGGAATAGCAGGTGCAAAGGAGTCACCACCTGGTTAAGTTTATAATAATCTATTATCATCCTCCAATATCCATCTGTTTTCTGCACAGGCCAAATAGGATAGTTGAATGGGGATGTGGTGGGAATTACCACCCCTGCATCCTTCAAATCCTTGGTGGTGGCCCTGATCTAGGCAATCCCTTCAGGAATCTGGTATTGTTTTTTATTTACCATTTTGCTAGGTAGGGACAGTTCTAGTTGCTTCCATTTGGCCTTTCCTACCATAATATCCCTCTTTCCACAAGTCAGGTATCCAATTAGGGTTTCTACCAGTTACTAAGTATGTCTATTCCAATTATGCATTCTGGAACTGGGGATATAACCACAGAATGGGTCTGGAGACACACTGGACTCACTGTGAGACAGACTTGAGCTAAAACTCCATGAATCATCTGACCTCCATAAGCCCCTACTCTGACTGATGGACCACAGTGATGTTTTGGGTCACCTAGAATTAATGTCACATATGAGTCAGTGTCTAATAATCTCTAAACTGTCTGATCATTTCATTTTCCCAAAGGCACAGTTACCCTAGTAAAAAGTCGTAGGTGTCTTTGGGGAAGCCTGGGAGAAAGATTAACAGTATAAATTTTTGGCAGTGTAACAGCATCCTTCTCTTCATTCAAGGGGCTCTGGGTCTGTAAACTGTCTCAAGTCTGGAGTCTGGGAATTGATTAATGGGCCATGATTCTCTGTTTCAGTAATTCAAGTTAGGGTTTTGTTCACTCAACCTAGAACACTTCTGCTTATACAGATCAAGTAGGAATTTAGTAGACTGCCCATCTATTTTACTTCTAGGTATCCCATGGTCTATTTGCTAACACCATAGGTTTATGCAAGTCAGACTCTTGATTGCTGCTGTGGGTCTGCCTTTCATTATGGTAGCCATGCCCACCATGTCTTTGGCAATTACATTCTGCTACTTGGCTTCTGCCAGCCCAGGATCCAATCATCCCCATGGTATTTAAGGATTCTAGTTCCATGACAGCAGTTTCCACAGTAATATCTGGACTAGAGAAAAGAGCAGTCATAGAGCTATTCAGGGAAGATGGAGTTAGTCTTAAAATTTTATTCCTTAGAGTCCTGGTTAAAGGTGTGTCCTCTGGACATTCCTGAGGTGAGTGGGCAAGTCTTAAATGGTGAATTCATTCTAGCATTCCAATTTCTCTAAGGCTTTGCATCCCCTCATCTATTGTTTATCAGAGTAAATTGGGAATCTTGACCTCAGATATTCTAAGCCATCTTTTGGTCCATGTTTCAGTCAGCCACCTGTACAAACCATTAGAGCCCTTTCTAACCCCTTGAACTGCAGCATTGAATCCAGAATCTCTGCTTAATGGTCCCACATCAATAAATTCATCCTGATTCATTTTATATTTCATTTACCATTATTCTATATCCTTAATATCCATTCCCATACATATTCCTGTGATTTCTATCTATACAAATTTGATAACTTATGTAGTTCTTTTAGAGCATAGCATACTTCCTCATGGATCACACTTTGTACTTTACCTTTGGGGTCTAGTTATAGGTCTGAAAGAGAAGATGGGTGGTGGGGGTGGGTAAGGAGAATAAGAATGACTTTAAAGCTACTGACCTTAGGACATTCATTTGCCATTTCATCTGGTGAGACAGGATTAATCTTTTCAGGCCAGGGTTGGATGGCAGACTCCTCAGGGCAGGATGGAGGTTGAGTGATGTTTTTCTCAGGGCAGGGAGGAGGTGGAGATCCTGGAAATTGGGCCATACAGGCTTGAAGTTAGGTTGTAACAACATCAAGGCATGGAGGAGGTTCTTACTCCCTGGGGCATGCTGGAGGCTGGGTGATGCAAGCTTGATATTAGGTGGTCTCCACAGGGCAGACCATTGCAGGTTTATCTGGTAAAGTCTCAGCAGAATTTAGGGTTTCAGTGTCTCCACCAATATGTCTCCATACCAATCCTCAGGGTTCTACTCCTTTCCAATCAATATCCTCATTTTAACAGCAGATACCTTGTAAGGTTGAGATTTTACTTTTCATTGTAACTCTGCTACCCCTACAGTGAGACTCTGAGTCTGGTTTTCATAGATCTCAAGCCTGCAGCTTTATGAAACAAGATTTTCTTTCAGAGCACACATAGAAACTTTCACATCATTTGTGTGGCAATTAAGTTGCAAATTTGAAGCCCTCAGCTCATCCCTTTCTTTTATATCTGTATCCAGCATATTTAGGAACATCCAGCCAACATCATTGTAGCTTCAACTCTGCAAATCTATGTTAAGGTGTTAAAAACACTCTCACCTAGATCCTTGCCTCTTCTAAGTATGGAAGTAGTCATATCCAGTGGTGTTATTTTGCATATCTCTATTGCCAACTCATGCCATGGACTTTCAGTGGCCTCTTAATTATTGGAAAGAGATCAGTGCCAGGGAATCTAATCAGAGTAGAGAACCACTTGCAAGAATCACAGAACCAACTCAGAAACCCCATTTTTAAGATTCTGTTTATCAAGAACCACCCTACTCCTGGTACTAGACTGAATTAGTCAGGATTCTCTAGTTCACTGACAGGAGATATCTATAAGTAGCAGATTTTATAAAATTGTCTGATGTGACCATGGGGATGCACAAATCCAAATTCCACAGGGCAGGCTCCAACCCAGGGGCTCCAATGAAGGTCCTTGATGAGTTCCCAGGAGATGCTGTCTGACTGAAGTAGAGTTGGGAATTCTCTTTCTGAATGCTGATATCACTTTCTCCCTTAAGGCCTTCATTTGATTGGATAAGATATAACTTATTGCTGATGGCAATCTCCTCAGTTGATTGTAGATGTGACCATCCATTTATGAAATCAACTCACTGATGATTAAAGCCCGTGAAATGCCCTTTATTAAAATTAGTCCAGGGCTTGCTTGAACAGACGATGTGTACCATTATGTGATTGAGTTGGCACATTAGCCTAACTATCATACCTATGGTTAGCAAAATTAAAATAGATGAAAAATATAAACAATTAGAAAAGAGAAGGGACTCAATATAGTACAAAATAGAAAAGCAGAATAATTATAAAAACAGGCATTGACAGAAGTGAGGAACAAAAAGTTATAAGACTGGACTAAATAGCAAATTGGAAGAAGGAAGTCATGAATTATCAGTAGTGACTTTAAATGTAAATGTATTAAATTCCCCTGTCAAAAGGCAGAAATTGGTAGATGGATGAGAAAGCATGACCCAACTATAAGCTTTCTGCAAGAGATTCCCCTTAAATAAAAATAGGTTGAGGTCGAAAGGTTGGAAAAAATATACCATGCAAGTTGTAATAAAAAGATAGCCAGGTGCCTGTACTAATATTGGGTAAAGTAGACTTTAAGTAAAAAAATATTTAGAAGGGACAAAGCTGCTCATTATATACTGATAAAGGGGCCAATTCACCATGAAGATGTAACAATTTTAAATATATATGCAACTAACAGCAGAGCCCCAAAATATATGAAACAAATACTGACAAATTTGAAGGAACAAATTGATGGTTCTACATTATAAGTAGGAGATTTTAATAGACCACTCACAATAATGGATAGAACACTTAGTCAAAAGATCAATAAGGAAGTGTAGGACTTGAATGATACACTAAACCAACTAGACCTAACTGACATATATAGAACACTGACCCAGGAAAAACCAAATATACATTGTTTCAAGTACACTTAAGTCATTCTCCAGGACAGACCATATGTTGGATTAAAACCAAGTCTCATTAAATTAAAAAAATATTGAAATAATTTCATGTATATTATCCAACCACAACAGAATGAAGCTAGAAATCAACAAAAGAAAGAGAAATGGAAAATTCACAAATATATGGAAATTAAGCAATACTTAATACTCTTAAACAACCAATAGTTAAAGAGGAAATCACAAGAGAAATTAGGAAATATCTTGAGGCAAATGAAAATAAAATACAACATACCAAAACATTTGGATGCAGCAAAAACAGTGTTGAGAAGGAAATTTATAGCTCTAAATGCTTACATTGAAAAAGAAGAAAGACTTCAAATCGGAGACCTAATCTCAAAACTGAAAAAAATTAGAAAAGGCAGAGCAAATTAAACACAAAGTGGGCAGAAGGATGGAAATAAAAGCTAGAGCACACATAAATGAAATAGAAAACGAAACAAAACAAAACCAATAGAGTGAATCAACAAATGAATCAAAGAAAAGACAATATTTTCTTTGAAAAGACTGAGAATATTGACAAACTTTTAGCTGGACAGATGAAGAAAAAAAGAGAGAGGATACAAATAACAAAAATCAGATATGAAAAGAAGATATTACCACAAATCTCACTGAAATAGAAAAAGGACTATAATAGGATACTATGAACAAATGTATGTCAATGAATTAGATAATCTAGATGAAATGGACAAATTCTTAGAAAACCCACACTTCCTCCATTGAGTCAAGAAGAAATAGAAGAACTCAACAAAACAATTAATGGTAAAAAAATTGAATCAGTTATCAAAATCTTTCAAACAAAGCAAAATCCAGGACCAGATGGTTTCACAAGAGAATTCTACCAAACATTTCAAGGAGATATAATGCCAATTCTACTCAAACTCTTCCAAAAATTTGAAGTTAGAAGTGTGCCTTTTTCCTGTTAGGAGTGTGCCTTCCTCTTCATAATTTATGTGGCCAACATCACACTCATACCAAAGCCAGATAATGAAACCACAAGAAAACAAAAACAAACAAACTACAGACCAATATCTCTTATGAATATAGTTGGAAATTCTCAACAAAATGCCAGTAAACTTAATCCAACAGCATATTAAAAGGCTTATGCACTATGATCAAGGGGAATTTATCACTTTTATTCAAGGTTGGTTCAGAGTAAGAAATTCAATTAATGTAATACATTACATTAACACAATGAAGGGAAAAAAAACCCACATGATCATCTCAGTGGATGCAGAAATGACATTTGACAAAATACAGCACCCTTCCTTGATTAAAAACAAAAACAAAACAAAACAAAACAAAAAAAAACACTTAGAACACTAGAAAAAGAAGGAAACTTCCCCAGTATGATAAGGACATATATGAAAAGCCCACAGATAACATCCTACATAATACTGAAAGACTGAAACCTCTTCCTCTAAGATCCTATGGTGCCCACTGTCACCATAGGATTTACTTTTGATTAGATCACTACAGTTAAGGGCCTTTGGTTAGATTGTATGACTCAGGGTGGATCTTAATCCCCTTATTGGAGACCTTTAAAAATGGAGGACTAAAAAGCTACAGACATACAAAAAAAGCTGCAGAGAGAGAGAAACTCCAAGAGGCTGAGAGAGAGGTCCCAGAGGCTGGAGGCTGGAAAAAGCATAGCACAGAGGCATGGAAAGAGGTCCTCAAGAGTTTGAAAGAGACGTGATCCAGAGAAGAGGGGAGAAATGAGCCATATGCCTGAATGACCACAGCTGAGCATGGGGATAAAGTAAGTCTGGACAAGAAGGCAGAGACCCACAGAGCCACTAATATGCCCTGCCATGTGCCTGATCACCCAAAGCTGCAACTTGGTGAGCCATCATCTCTTGATGATGCCTTGATTTGGACACTTCCACAGCCTCAGAACTGTAAGCTTTTAACTTAATAAATTTCCATTATAAAAACCAACCCATTTCTGGTATATTGCTCCCAGCACCTTCTAGCAAGCTAAAACTCTTGGCTTACAGGGTTTTATTGGGCTTAAACAATATCATCTATGCAACTTGCTTAGAACTGTGCTTAGCATGTGAGAAGCCCTCAAAAATTCTGTTTATTTATTGAGTAAAGCACAATGTACAAATACAAAATATAATAAGTGGCCAAATTTGGACTTGAAACCATATTAAACAATATACTGTTCTTTTGATGTACCATAAATTTGTTGGAAGGAGATTTCATTTATGTTAGTCTCCAAAATATTAAATTTCTAAGAATATCTTAAAAAATACATAGGACATCTATGATCTACTACTGTAAAACTAGATTAAATCAAGAACTGATTGGATGTCTATTCTTGTAGACATCTCCCAAAATTCATCTATACATTTAACACTTTCCTATCAAAATCTCAGTGCTTTGAGAGAAAAATGACTACATATGTGAAAGGTTTTCAGAAAGAACAAATATTTAAAATAAGGGAGAGAAAGAGAGAAGAGATTATGTGGCAGTTTGAAACTATTTTATGAATCCTAACAAGACAAAGATTATGTTTATGGACTGGTCTACTCCTGTGGGTATGAGACCTTTTTTCAGTTGGACTACCTCAATTGTAAGGTAGTAAGGTGTGACTCAGGTTGAGTCTCTACCCTCTTGCTGGGTCTGATAAAAAATGGAGACACACTGGAAAAGAGAGCTCCACCATATTTGAGGCTGCTATGTGATGGAAAGGAAAGTCTCAAGAAGTTGAGACCCTGGGGAGAGATGAGCCATATTCCTGATAGTCTGCAACTGGAATTGGGTAGAAAGTAGAGCAGGTAATCTTGAGAAAGGAGGCCCGGTAAGAGACAAGCCCTATGCCTGGTTTCCGTCATCTGAGCTCCAGAGACAGTACAGCCTGGAGGGGAAGGCAGAGACCAGGCAGAGATTGGTGGCCATCTTGCTTCAAAGTATGGCAACTGACTTGGGTGAGAAAGCCCTTCTTAATGGTGCCTTGAGTTGGACTTTTCATGGCCTTGGAACTATAAGCTTTTACCTCAAATAAATACCCTTTATAAAAGCAAACACATTTCTGGTACTTTGCATTGGCAGCCCTTAGGCAAACTAAATCAGACCCCTTGTAAGAATATGGTAATTAAAGCAAGAAAAATCTGGCACAGAAATAGGCTCTTTCGTTCTTCAAAAGACTTTGTCAAGAAAGTAAAAAGGAAGCCTACTGAATGGGAGAAAATATGTGGAAACCAAATACCTGATAATGGTTTGATAGCCATGTGATATAAATAGATCACACAACTCAATGATAAAAAGATAAACAACCCAATTTAAAAATGGGCAAAAGACATGAACAGACATTTTTCCAGAGGAAATACAAATGGCCAATAAGCACGTGGGAAAAAAAAAAAGCTCAATATCACTAGCTGTTAGGGAAATGCAGATCAAAAATGCAAGATACCATTCCATACCTTATAGAACGGCCATTATTTAAAAATACAGAAAACTACAAATGCTGGAAAGGATGTGGAGAAATAGGAACACTCCTTCACTGTTGGTGGGAATGTAGAACTGTGTAGCCTCAGTGGAAGACAGTTTGGTAGTATTTCAAGAAACTAAATATAGAACTACCATATGATTCAGCAATCCCGTTACTAGGAATATATTCAGGAGAACTGAAAGCATGGATGCAATAGCAATGGCTATTACCAATCCTGATCTCTATCTTGGGTTCTATCTGCAATAATCTGTTAATTAGATGTTATTCACACAGTGCATCCTTAATATATTCAAAACTAACGTCTTTTTAAAAATCTAAATCTCTTTTCTTGTATGTTCTCTAATAATAAGTGACACCACTTTATGACAATCATTCAAGCTAGAAAAGTCATTTTCCTCAATACTTGTCCTTCATCCCCATTTTAATCAGTCACCAAAACCTTCTCTCAAATCTGCTTTCTGTCCACATTCTTAGGCACCTATTCCCTCACTGGGATGATTATCTCCACTAAACCCATTCTCCTAAAATGTTACAAGTTACTTTTCTATATCTGATAGTGTTACACTTTTACTAAAACATCTTTAATAGTTATTTGAAAAAAGCATGGGCTTGGGTTTGAATATATCTTAGTGTTTTTTTAAAACAATTTATTGAAGTATATCATTCATATATGAACATACATAAACTATAAGTGTTCAGTAAACATTGTGAACTTACAAAACAAACATGCATAACATCATACAGGGCTCCCACATATCACCCCCCCACAAACACCCTGCATTGTTGTGAAACATTTGTTAACAAATCATGAAAGAGCATTGTCAAAGTATTACTACCAACTATAGTCTGTATCTTCCTCCCCTATACATTTTTTAAGGATTTATTTATTAACTTTTATCCATTTTTACCCCACCCCCCTATTTTTGCTGTTTCTGTGTCCATTTGCTGGGTGACTCTGTGTCCATTTCCTGCCCTCTCTTCTCATCCTTCTCCTCCTGTCTTCACTGGGATTAGATCCTCGGAACCTCCGATATGGGAGAAAGGCGTCTTACCACCTGTGCCACCTTAGTTCCTGGTTTTTCTGTGCGTCTCATCTTGGCTCGCCCTTGTGTCACTCTCCTGTTACATCATCATTTTGCTGCCTGGCTCGCGGGACCTGGCGGTGTACCCATGCACAGGGCCTGGTGGCCAATGCACCTTCTATATTTTTCTTTTTTTTAATTTTTACCGGGAGGTCCCAGGGATTGAGCCCAGGTCCCTCCATATGGGAGACGGACGCCCAACCACCTGAGCCACATCTGTCCCCCTGTTATATCTCTCAAGGTTGACCGAAGATACCTAAAGTTACAGTCTTCTCCCATACAGGATGGTCATACAATAAATCAGGCTTAGTTTATCCCCAGCATACCAAAAACTGGACCTAGGGAGAAAAACTAGGTCTGGAGACATATACATGGTTTCTAATATAGTGAATGTTTAGCCTACCTTGATTATCACAAAATCAGGATAGCAAGCATATTTGCAGAATATACCTTAGTTTTAATCCCTGTTGTGTGATTTGTAAACGGAATCTAGGGCATGTTTTTAAATTTTTCTGAGCCTCACTTTTCTAAACTACAAATGTGAATAATAAGACCTATCTCAAGAAGCTTGGCATGAAGAGTAAATGAAGCTGTTCATTCCAAGATGTTCTGTGTAGATGTTCAATAATTGTTACACACTGACCCCAACACACACACATACAGATGTGCACACACAAGTACAAGTAATTATTAGCAAAATGATATAATCCAGATTACTCATCTACTCATGTTGGAATGTCAAGCCAACATAATCTGGCTCTACTACCTCAGTAAGCTCATATAATATCACTCCTCTTACTTGCTTCTATGTAGTCAATAGCCTAGCCTCATCCCATTACTGATTCTGGTCAGGTATTTTGGTGTGACTATTTTGTACATGCTATTAATTCTAGTAGGAATGGTCCTTATCATCACTACCTTACAAACCATTCCAATTATTTAAAGTATGACTCAGTCCTAAAGGATGTCTTCCTTGCTTTTGCTTCAGACAAATCTTTATTCTTTAACAATATCTGGGGCACATCTATGACATAGATGGTGTTATAATCTAGCTTGGGTTACACTTGTAGCTACATTGTAAATTCCAAGAAAGTAGAGACTGCGTTGTTCATCTGTTGCTCCGCACCCTCCCCTGCCACTCCTGAGGCTTTGTATAACCCCTACACATAGTATATGAGCCCAATAAATATTCTCTAAATACCTGGGTGAATGAATACTTCTGGTGAGTCATAGTTCAAGTTAAGGAATCAGCTTTAATTTCAGTTTCAAAAGATCTAATTTCAAGTCTGAAATTTGCACATTTCTAGCTATGTGAGGTGTTTGCCAAGTAACATTATCTCTGTGCTTTAGTCTCCTTAACTGGAGAAAGAAAATAATATCTTCCTGCCAGAGTTGTTAGAATTAAATGAGAATAGATATAAGGAAACGTTTTATAAACTTTAAAATACCATGTGTATTTACATTACCTTATATTACTTATTTTATTAAGGATTAGTCAAAGAAAATTTTATTTGAATGGATTTTCAAATGCTGTCCCAAAACCAGATTTGATGGCAGCATCTTTATGTAACTCAATGTTCTATTTACCATTACTCTTGGGATATACTTTGAGTATGTAACAAGTTTTACCCACAGATGCTCTTCTTGGGTGAGCAGATGAGTTGGCTAGGAACAGCCTTGAAAGAAGTATAATTTTTGACATTTCTATGAAATATCTTTAATGAAGTGAATGAAAGTTTGGTAGGAGAAACAAAGCAAAACAGAACAATAATTTCCAAAGATGAGGAAAAATGTTTTATTTTCCTGGCAAAGACTAAGTGAATACTTGTTTAAAAATATATATCAGTTTAAACTATATGACATGCACACACAGTTTCATGTGTATTGTTTTATTCAATTTGTAGCTAGAAAAACCTTTGGTTAGATGTAATATTTCCATTTTCTGAAGTCTCAAGATTTCAGTTCTCTCATCTCTGAAATGAGAGAAATAACATCTAACTCATAGCACTTTTGTGCGTATTAAATGAAATCATACATAAAAGTGCCTAGAACATGATTACAGCTGCAACAAATTTCTTCTCTTTTGTTATTTCAAAAATATATTTAAAATGTACAATCTACTCATTAAGTGCTGCCGTTCTTTTCATCAATGCTAAATGAAATCTCTCATCCTTTAATAATCTTTGTTGTCCTCAATGGGAATAAGAAATAATATTTATGGGGAAAAAGTTCAAAGTCTCCCATATGTGACAAAGCTGGACTTTCAGTTACCTCATTGGAATATAGAGATTTGAAATAAAGATGGAAATAAACTGGAAAAGAGTGAGAAGTGGAAAGCTGTGGAGAAAAGACAATAATGACAGACCATGGAAATTGGAAAAAAGAGAATTTATAATTGAAGCACACTAAATAATTCTAGTTTTGTTTGTGTCCTGGAGCTAAAGATAGTTTGTCTTAAAGGAATAATGCATGGTTTTCAGTGTTCACATATTTAGGAACCATTTGTATGAGAAAGGAATCGATTTTTACTTGAAGTAGACATTCCTTACATTTCCAAGTGGGCTCTGGAGTGTGAAAATGCCTTAATTAGAGGTAATCTGATAAAAGAAATTATTCAATCTGACTTTTTGTGTTAAAACAGCACTTTGAAGGAAAATGTCATGGGCTTTTTTTTTTTTTTAGATTGCTTAATTTTTTTAAAGGCAAAAGAAATTACAAAAGACAAAAGAACATACAATAAAAATTTAATTTACTAGCTATCAAAAAAAAAGTCAAAATGGTATATAACTATATTTCCATGTGTCAGAAAAACAACGATTAAAACAAATGACAATGCATAATGTTGGTAAAGAAAAGGGGAAATAAGCACTTTAAACACTGGTTTTGAGAGTATAAACTAATCAATTTCTCGGGGAGTGAGGTGGAATTTGGTAATATCTATCTATGTATGTTATATTCTTCTTCAAGGAAATTTTCCTAAGAAAATAAATTATACATAATCATACAATAAAACAATAGGATGCATAAAAAATGTTGCATGAAAATATTTAATGAGTTGAGAAATGTTTATACTATAATTCCATGTTAAAAAGTGATTCTTCTTTGTGATACATTTATGCATACTTTTATACTTTACACATTTATACAGTTATGTACACATTTATATATTAAATGTATATATCCTTCCAGTTATAGATAGAAATAAGCCAAATGATGAGGGGCTCTTTTGAAGGATGGGATGAGATTACAAACAATTTTTTTTTTTTTTAGAGTGTTAAAAACTTTATTAAAATGCACCGGTGTAATTATTAAATCCTCAGCTTTTGAGGAACTTTTTTTCTTTTTTCTTTTTTTTTTTTGTTGCTTTCAATAGTCTTTTTTTTTTTATTATTATGGGTAAAAATCAAAATTTTCACAATACATACCAACATTTGCAAAATGATATATAAATGTATATGCATATATGTGCATTTGCTTACAAAAATGTTATTTATGTATATAAATAAATATATTTTAAGAGGTGCTTAGGTACCCAAAATATTACACGGAACCCACTGGGATTCCCATGTTGCCCACCTCCCACACCTCCCACCACATCCCACACAAACATCTCCCACAAGTGTGGCCCACCATCCTCAATGGACTTACACATCCTGGGGCCTTGCCACTAACCATAGACCACAGTTCACCCCGTAGACAACACTCTCTCCCACACAGTTCTTAGTGGTATGTGTTATTTTAAAATGGCCTACATCCGTTGCCACAAAGGTAATCAAGACAACCTCCAAATCCCCTGTATTTCAACTGCTCATCCCCTCCCTGCCCCAAAAGTGTCTAGTGGCCACTGGCTCCACCTCATTGTTATAATTTCTTCCATTGCTAGAATCACCGTATGTGAACAACAGAATACCATCAAGTCCATTCTAGTCCATAGTTCTTCCCCCAATCCTTAGGGGACTGGGATGGTGATGTCCACTCCACCTCCAAGTGAGAGAGGGCTTATATTCCATGGATATGGTGGGTGGGATGATCCTGCCTGCAGATGCAGGCCCTCTCCATTCCCTGGGATGGCCATTGCCCATCGTTGTCTCCTCGCCAGGTGACTTGGATGAGTCCATTGAGCTGTAGGGTAGGAGTTGCAGCTCCACCGAGATTCCATGCACACCTGGCACATAGGTAGGCCAGAGGCTCCAGTCTCTGGAAGTATACCTAAAAACTTCAGCATCACATATAGGTTTGAATAGAAGGGACTGATGAACCATGTGCAGGGAGGACTTATTTGAGTCCAATTCTGTTACTCTCAGGAGCACAGATTCCAAAATAGAGCCCACTGATAAGGCATCAGTCTCTGGGTCTAACCCCACTTATATAGGACCTGGGTGTCTCCAGAGCTCTCAGGAGCCCCTCTATGTGGGGTGATAGGCACTTAGATGTTCTATGAGCTCCTACTGAGGTGTGCGTAAGAGTTACCTCTGGGATGACCTCCCGACTCTCTTTGAAGTCTCTTAGCCACTTGAACTCATTTGTCTTTACCTTTTCCCCCTTTAATTCAAGGTCTTTTTCCAGTTGTGTTGCTAGTTGGCACTTGGTATTAATCCCTCGTTGCCAGGGAGGCTCATCCCCGGGAGTCATGTCCCACGTTGGGGGAAAGGTAATGCGATCATATGCTGAGTTTGGCTTAGAGAGAGGCCACATTTGAGCAACAAGGAGGCTCCCAGGTGGCAACCCTTAGGCACCCCACAACTGCAGGGTAAGTCTCTAAACAATTTTTATTTTCTTCATTTTGCTTACTCCCCTGCCCTACTAAACCTGACCATGACAATGAGTAACTTCTGTAATCTTAAAAATATTGTTTTTTTCATAAGGAATGTTTCAAATTAGCTAAGTTGGACTTTGAATATGGGTCTGGGTGGAGGTCAGGTGCAATAAAATGGAGAACCAAGGCCAAAATGCATGAGAAAAGATAGTGCGCTACTTTCAGGTCCCAGAGAGAGGGGGGGGGTGCCATGAGGGGTTGAGAGGAAGCACAATCAGCTGGGGTGACTCAACCAGCAGATGGCCAGCACACAGGCAGAGGGAGAGTGACCCTTAGGCTGGTGCATTTATTGTGGTCTAGGTGTGGAGGATAGTAGGTTTACTGTGGGAGTCAAGAATTGGGGCATGTCTCTATGGCATATGAATATGTTCAAGTCGTCATGGAGCACTATCTCGGTGGGTGGTGACCCACACAATAACTGAAAGAATATTGAACTCCCATCCTGGGAAGTCCTCCTACATTCTCTAATAGAGTGGCAAGAATCCCCTGAGTACATGGGCAGTGCCTAGTAAAGGAGGACAGACCATTACGCCAAGCCCTCAATACTGATGGTTATACTTATGAAGCATTTCTTGTGAAATTGAAACTTATTCTAGTGTTACATATTGCCTAAGAGTTACCTCCTGAAAGCCTGCTTGTTGCTCAAATGTGGCCTCTCTTTAAGCAGAATTCAGCATATAAATATACTACCTCTCCCCTCCCTGCCACAGTACAGGACATGACTCCTGGAGATAAGCCTCCCTGGCACTGAAGGATTATTACCAAGTACTGACTAGCAATGCATCTGGAAAAAGACCTTGAACAAAACGGGGAAATATTAAAAACAAATGAGTTTTTATGGCTAAGAGATTTCAAAGTGAATTGGGAGGTCATTCCAGAGTTTATGCTTATACAAGTCTCAGCAGAATCTCATTGACTGCCACAGTAAACAGTACTTCAAACAGCAGGGATCCTGAGGGCTCTAGAGACATCTAGACACTATAGGCAGGGCAGACAATCTGAGGAATTCAGCACCCTGTCAGTGGGCCTACTTTGGAATATATGCTCCCCAATATAACAGAATTAGACTCATTTATAATTTCCCTAAACTGGCTCTTCTACCCCCTTTATTTGACCTATAATTGGCACTCTACTTGTTAAATATATGTCCCAGAGACTTAACTCTCTGGTCTGTTCGTGTGCCAGTTGAGCCCTGAATCTGAGCAGAGTTGCAACACCTGCTCTCTAGTTTATTGGACTTGCCCAGAACAACAACTAACAAAAGGATGGTGATGGACAATGCCCATCCCCCAAAACAGAGAGTATCTACAACTGCAAGCAAGGCAGTTACATCTATGTGCCCCATGGGATCTAAGTCCTCTCTCAATCAGAAAAAGAGTAGGCATCACCATCCCAAAATTCTCAAGATGAAGGAATGAGCAAACATAAGGGGAAAATGCAACTATGGACCAAAGTAGACCTATTATTATTTTAGCAATGGAAGAACTTGTATATAAAGGCAGTGATCACCAGAGGTTCTGAGGGGAGGGAGAAGAAAGAATGGGTGTAACATGAGGGCATTTTTGGGACATTTAAAATTGTTCTGCATGACATTGCAATGATGGAAACAGGCTGTCATACATTTTGTTAAAGCCTATAAAATTGTGCAGGACAAAGTGTGAACTATAATGTAAACTATATTAGTAGCAATACTTCAATATGTGTTCATCAATTATAACAAAAGTACCACTCAAATGAAAGATTTTATTAATGTGGGAAAGTATGGGATTGGGAGAGGGTGGGGTATATGGGAATCCCCTATATTTTTGTTGTAATATTTATGTAATCTAAATCTTCCTTAAAAATAAAAATTAAAAAAAATAAAAAAAGAATTTTAAAGGATTTGTTCTTTTAAAGAAAAGTGTGTGAAAAGGGAAAGGGACTGGAGATCTGAGTGTGGCGGGATGGTTAGTTTATAATTTGTGACCAGTTGTGGGTTTTAGGTGAGGTGTGTGGGTGGTGTGGGTGGTGGGCCGAATGAGTGTTTGGGCTCTGGGGGATTTTATGTCCCAGGGCTGGAAAGCTGCTTGTTGACTAAGCCAAAGTTCAGTGTTATGGCAAGTGGCTTAGCCAAAGTAAGACAGGTGCTGAGGCAGCACACAAAAACTTTTGATAGTTTTATCAAGGAGAATCTCTGCATTTGCTCTTTTAACCTAGTCTTTGCATCCTACTTCTAAATTGACATTTATTATTTTTATTTTAATATGTTTCATGGAGCTCATTTTTGCAGATTGGGAATCCCTACCTTATATCTGGAAACAGAGGGCTGTTGGTGATTTGGATGGGCTGAATGTGTCCCAATTTAATTTTAAGAACCAAAATCACATTTTTAGTCATTCAAATAAGGAAGTGAATATTCACAGAAAAAAAAAATACTATAAATTCTTGCAGAAGTTGTTGGGACTCAGAGCCTTTAATGGGGACTGCAGGAAGAAGCAGAAAACAGTGGAACAAGAGCCTGCAGAGTGTCAGTGAAATGCCAGGGGATGGAAAACAACAACTTAATGAAATGTGATGTGTCTCTGCAATGCCATGTCAAGCCCATTCAATTCAAAGGCCAGACTTTGCCTACAACCTTGGCTAAAGCATGGTTCCTTCCAGTTGGTTACATGTAAGTCACCTTCAACATTAAAAAAAAAAAAATGCTTTCACTATGAGAAAAATCTAGCTGTGACAAATATTTTCAGTGAAAAAGAATGGTTCAAATTGCAATTCCATAAACGATGCAATTCCTCTCAGAACTGCATTCCAACCAGGAATGCTTCAAAGCAAGAGAAGGCACCATTCTCTATCTTTTCAACACCTTTATTCCAACACTTTTCCAATATGATACTGTTACTATCCTATCTGTTTTACTTTGACGGCAAGAAATCCTGAAAGCTTGTTTTTCTGATTTTTGCTTTGCATCACCTTATTTTTAAATCAACCACTATTACGCCAATTTTAGTATTAGTCCTTCATGTATTTGTTTTTGCCTGAACTTGAAATACATATATATGAGATTTCTGCTATGCTTTTTTTTTTTTTTCACTTGCAACTTCACTTTAGGGCTTCTTTTACTTCTTTATAAGAAAATGCCAGGGTTCCATCAAATGACTGTATCACGTTTTTCTCATTCTTCCTACTACCTATATTCATGGGAGTTTCATTTTTTTCACCAAAATGAAACTGTTAAAGTTTGTGGCGTCTTTACTCACTTTAAGTAAGTTTCTACAGATATTGCATAATATGGACTCTGGTTATTAAAGCAAATAATCCATATTTTCAAAAAGTCACATGAGAATTACTCATGTTTAAGTTTTGGTAACATCTTTTCCACTTCTGATTCTTTTAATGTGGTCTTAAAAATATATGTAGCAGACCACAAAGGAATATGTTTCTTAAGAGTATATACATTAAATACTCAGAAATGAGTAGGTAATGCTATGCAGATGCTGTCATGGTAAATATTCATGACAATGTATTTGAAAATGGCCAGAGCTCAAGTTAGGTCTAGTCCAGTTAGACTTAATTTACTGGCTGTTATTTTTCAAAACACTTTTCTTTATTTTAGTCTTAATAAATAAACGTTTTCAGATCTGATACAATAATGTTTGAATTCTGTTGAAACCACAATTTTCCTCCATACCACACTACCCACCACAAGTGCTATGAAGACAGGAGTAAGAGGTTGTGCCTCCCTGGAGATCTCCCTTTCGTACAACAGTTTGGGTTATTTTCCTCACGGTTTCAAATTGGTCTGCTAGGAAAATCTCATAAAAGTTGTCTGGAATTGCGTTCTTAAAGTGAAGGTCTTTTCTCTTTAAAATGATTTTTCACCCAGATATTTATTGGAAAAGAAAATGGAATACTAACTAAATGCAGAGCTGCATTTAATTCACGACAGACTTTTCCTCCGTTCAGAAAAACATATTTACAAAATCAGTGGACAAGAAAGTCACAGAGGTTCTATCTTCCTGAATCTTTTATAGCTAAAATAAAGTCATTAAATTTGTTCTGTGCTTCACTTATGCCATCACGTGAAAAGCAATGAAAAATCTCATGAGGTTTATTGCTTAAAAAAGTGATACTTTAGGCTAGCTTAAAACTCACATTCAGAGTTATCAGCCAAAAGGTTTCTGGAAGCACTTAAATTGAATTCATGGTTATCCTAGAAGAATAAAATCTGAAGGCTAATTCATGCCCAAGCTGTAAGGTATCTACTGGATTGGAAATCTTAGAACTCATGGATCTTTTTCCTAGTTTCTTATTATATAGAAGATAGACTAAATATTCTTGTTCAAAATTCTTACAGACTATGTAGTCTTTATCGAGCCGTTCAGCTGGCCACAGCCTAAGTTTTTTTTTTGATTCTTAAATGAGATTCCTACATCTTCATACATTTCTAAGGAATATGGTAAGCCAGAGATTCATTGTCTTGAATTGTTTGCTATGTTTTTGTCGATTGTAATAGAAATAGAATATGATATAAAATTGCATTTCTTCTTATCATCTGTATATTAGTCTGCACATAGTAGGCACACAGCAAACGTTTGCTATTGTTGTTGGTCCTCTGTAGCTTACTCGTTCCTTGATTTCAGAGAACAGTGTAATAGTTGACATGCATTGGCTTGTCTTATCTAAAATGAATGCTTTCTCTTGCCTTTAGTGATGGCATGCTGTTAACAGCATGCTCAGTTACCTAATATAATATGTGAAGTTTAATCACCAAAAGTAGCTACTCCAGAATACACCTAGAGGAATGACCTGATTAATGGGGCTTATTCCCAAAGCAGAAGCTATGCCTTCAAACAAATTCTAAAATGCAGAACATGAGTTTACGTGAGCATCAGAATAAAAAGCACATTCTGTTATTCATTTTGTTCTATCACCTGTGAAAACGCCCTTAATCTGTGATTGTTCATGACAAAACATATTATGCTATGTTTATGTCCTTCAACTTCAACACATGGAGCAGTCAGTCACTTTGTCTGGGGCAATCAGCAAAATTTGTGAGAAGCAGCTGAAATATTTCCCTTCATATGAATGTGAAAGTCCTTCCAAAGAATCCCCTCTGGGAATGTGCACAATAATATCAGAATATGGGCTAGCTTGAAGTCACAAATGCTGACATTCCCTGCCTTTGGGGAGAAAAGAGACAGTGGAGACTTCCTGACAAATGTTGTACTTGACTTACGACCCCCTTATCTTTTCACAGAATAAGTGTCACACTAGGGATTACAAAGTCAATGACCATTTCCTTATTTAAATACTGTATGTATTAGGCTGAGTTCCAAGACAGAAGAACAAATCATGTCCTAATGCTTCATGACCTGTCAGGTTTAGAGCAGCTCATCTCTGTAGTTAAAAGTATTATATATCATGAGGCACTGCTTTTTAACACAAAATAAATGGATGTATTTAGGAAACAACAAGCAGACAGGATTGCTAAATCGACCCAGGAAGAGGAAATAGCCAAAGATATAAATTAATTAGTGGGAAGCTTCAAATGCATTGTGGGGAGTAGCTTGGTTTGGTTTGGTTTTCTATAGGAAAAATAAAAGCAACTCCCCCCCCCCCCCCTGGGGCATAAAAAAAAAACTCAGACAAACATGACAAAGTAGAAAGTATGACTCAATAGGATCTTCTAATTAACCAGCCTAGTTTCTCAGCCTTCCAGGGTAGCCAAGTTCTTTCTCCTGCTTCGTTGCTACTAAGAACGTGCCCTTGAGTGCAAAAATATGTATGAAGATGGGAAAGCTTACTGTTGACAGAAAGCCAGCAAATAACACCACGGTTCTTTATGATGGCCTTTAATTTCACAGGTTTTGGGTCTTATAGGGATATAGACTCTTAATAAACCTCATTCATTTTGTAAAATGTATCTTATACAAATTTCCCTGAGAAAAATTACATAGAAGTATAGTAACTTACACTTCTTCGCCAAGTATTTTAGAAATGCATCATATTTAGAAAGCAAAGAAATGCTTACCATATGTTGGTGGTGGTGGCGGTGAAATTGGATGTTTTTCATATGTGAATACATTTTTGCTGGAGTTCATGTAAAAATATTGAAGAGCTAGTACATTTGTATATTTCATTTAAAATATTTTTTGTTTTGCAGTAACCTGCCCTCAAACTTCTACTGAGCAATAGTATAAATTTTCACACCTTATGCCACAAAATTAGTATGTATAACAATTCTTGGGAATGAACACCTGAAAAATAGTGCAGATGGGCCTTTCCGATGCATGTTACTTATTAGCATCAAACAAATAATGATTTAAAAATAATTTTTTGACCCTTAATTTTCCCATTCCCTAATCCTGCCCTGTACTCTGGTAACCCATATTCCAGATTCTAACTCTAAACGTTTGCTTATTCTAATTCTTTTATTTTAGTGAGATCATACCATATATGTCCTTTTGTGTCTGACTTATTTCACTCAAAATGATGTCTTCAAGGTTCATCTATCTGTCATTGTATCAGAACTTCATTACTTTTTAGGGCTGAATAATATTCCATTGTAGGCATATACCACAATTTATTTAACCATTCATCAGTTTATGCACACTTGGGTTACTTCCATCTGCTGGCAATTGTGAATACTGCCACTATGCGCACTAGTGTGCAAATATTTAAGTACCTGCTATTGATTATTTGGGGTATATACCTAGGTTTAGTAATACCAGGTCATATGGAAATTTTCTACTATATTTAACTTTCTGAGGAACAGCCAAACTGTCTTCCACAGAAGCTGTACCATCTTACACTGCCACCAGCAGTCAATGAGTATTCTTATTTCTCTGCATCTTCTCCAACACTTCTAATTTTCCATCTTGGAAATGTTTTGGTAATGGATAGTGGTGATGTTAATGCAACATTGAAAATGTAATTAACAACACTGAAATATATATCTGAATGTGGTTAAAAAGAGAAATATTAGTTGGTATATGTGGTAATGGAAAAAAAAATTTTTTTTAATCCATGGAACTGCCCTGCCCAGTGATCCCTAAATTAAACCATTGACTATAGTTAATATTACAATTATAAAATGTACTTTCATCAATTGGAACAAATGTTCCACACCAATGAAAGGTGTTAATAATAGGTTGTTATATGGGAATCCTCTATTTTATGCATGATTGTTCTGTAAAACCACAACTTCTCTAATAAAGAAAAAAAAAGGAAATATTTTTTGAAGAACCAGGTTCAATGCGAAACCCAAAGCACTCTAGGCAAAAGATTGCTATAGTCAGCAAATTACTACCTTTCTTTGATTTCTGCTCCTGTGGGGTCTCCTGCAGAGGTGAAGGTCCTGATAATATGAGTGCCCATAGAACTAATTTACAGAACCTTGGTGTGGAACTCCCTAATTCAGGGACCCCAAGGAAATGCTGGCTTCCCTGGTGAAAAAACCATAAAAGGACTGTTTATTTAAATGAGTTAATCTCCAGCTCCTTAAAACTATCTATGGGATTCTCATTGTGAAGCCTATGTCTTCTTCAAGGGATTGGTTCTTTCACAAAACAAAAATCCGCTCGCTTTGAGTAGGTGCGTTAATAGTTCCAGAGCATTACACTTTTAATTACCTTTATTTAAATAATGAGCAATTTTATTAAATAGTTAAAGGCAAAGCCTCTCAAATGCTTTTCCATTTCTAAGCTTTTGCTTATTTCAATGAATTGGCTTGAGACAAGTAACTTGGAGGAAAATATTTCAGTCTGCAAACCCCTTACTAATGGTTAAACACACTGCCCATTTGATGCCTAGCCTGACACTTGGATAAGGCATTATCTGACTTCATTACCACAAAGCTCACCTATTTTATCAGATGAGTTGAGCTTCAGTAATTCAGACAATGATTAGATGAAGAGCAATATAGCCCCCAGCAATTAAGAAGCATATTTAAAAGCACTTTAGACCAAATGTACCTCTTGCAGGATTTTTTTCTTCATTCTCTATAGAGCATTTTCCAGACTCAGTCTTATAATTGAAAGAAAATTTAATCCTGCATTAACCATATAATCATTTTGCAAACTAGGTTCTGGAACTACTCTTTATTAAAGTGGGTTAGTCCAAAATTTGTGGATTAATGATTTCAAACCCTATTTAAAATCTTGTAGATTTAGCGTGCCTCACAAAATCTCTATTTTCGTTCTTATTAAATCACTGGAATACTAATTCTTGGCGCTTAGTATTTTCTTCTAAAAACCCAAACTGTTATAAGGACTTGAGCAAAAGAGAGTGAAACCTGTTCTTTAAGGTAAAGGAAATATATTCCTACATTCTATTTAGCAACTGGATCATATAGAAATAAATCCTGAGTTAGTAACCAGGCTTCTTGCCCGTGAGATAAATCAAATGAATTCTCCTCCTAAAGGAGGAAGGATAAGGTTGTACACAATCAGGGGCTTTATAATGATTAAGATTAAGATAATATTTACTTGAATAGTGATGCCAATATAATATTTTATTCTTTAATAAAAAATTCCCTATTTCTTATTATAAAAGAATGAATAACATATTTGCATAATCATTTGCTTTTTAAAAGTTCTTTTGAATGCTTTACCTCACTAAAAAAATTCCAATAAATTTCTAAGGTAATATGTCAGTTAATGATTTGAGTATTTAGTGACAGAAACCTAAGGAAAATTCCAATGTTAAAGAAATATAGAAGAACAAAAAATTAGGTTACAGGCATTTAAATTAAGGGGTTCAAAATAATTCTGTGCCTCTCTATCATTTTTTGACTTTCTTCCCTTCTACTTGCCTTCATTATCAAATAGGTTCCCTCCATATAGTGGTAGAACAGCCACTGGAAAAACAAAGTAAAGTTTCTCTCATTGATCACAATCTCAGAAAAATGGGAATTTTCTTTCTGATTGACTCCAGCAAAAAACTTAGGAGGACATTAATTGGCTGAGGCTGGGTCACTTGTCTATCCCTTTACCAGTGGCTATGGATAATCACTGATGGGTCAGCTGGGCCATGCAACATCTACCTTGGCAGAATTAGATCAGCTTCTCTCAAACTACCTGAACTGAAACACATTACTGTGGAATGGGTGCTCCAGGGCTGATGTGCATATGGTTACTGATGGTATCTTACAATTCTGTTTTACAGATAAGGAAGCTGAGAGCCAAAGGGATTAGGTATTTTGATTTGTGTTTTCAAACTAATTACTATATGCAATAATGTAAAACACTGAGTTATAGAGCTGAGTGAGCACCCAATTGCATCATTTCACCAACAAGAAGAATAAGGCCAGGAGATATAAAGTTTAAATGTTACAGAATAAAAATAAGACCACAGGTTTCCTGGTGCTCAATGGTATGCTCTTTCTATCATTCCAGGCTGATAGTTATAGTCTTCTTTTTTGAGCAAGAATAATCCATAATTGTGTATTGTGCTGGCTTCCTATTAGCTAAAATATGTAATTAGACAGCAACCCTCTATCCCATTATTGTGATAGTGCTTGATAAAAGATTACAGAACTATCCCAACAATGTGAGATTGTTTTTTTCTTGAGCTGATATTTTAAGTGCTTGTTTTTGTTTATGACCATTCATTAAAGGATAAGAACTTCAAGTGGTGAATTACATGTGATAGACTTTTGAGACTTTTTGAGTCCATTTGACTGCTCTTTTGAGAACTTTGAAATCTAGAACAAAGGTGAATTACATTGGAAGAGAAATTTAAAGAATTTTTACAGCAGAAATTATCTAAAAGCAAGTGTCTATTAATAATGTGAACATTTTCCAGAGGTCTTTCTTCTCTGGGCCAACCACCAACTCTGAAATCTTGCCATCTCGCAGGAATTGATCCATACCAAGGGTGCTTAACACAGACAGGACTGAGTGGACTGCATCCTCTCCTGGGGTTTAAAGCCATGTAATTCTTGTATGGACCCTTTCCTTTGTTTCTAATCCAAAGATGTTTCTGTTTCTAAAACCTGCTGCCTAAGCATTCCCTGGTGGGAAGGCACCAGGCAGAACCTGAACTCCATTCTGAGCTGGCAGTAGTACTGATTGAGAAGGAAGTTCCTGGTCATATTTGGGAATTTTATTTTGCAGGTGAAGAATCCTAAGAACATCACCTTGCTAACTATGCCAAGTTCCAGGCAAATTTGCAAAGAGAAGTACAAATTTTAATGTGAATGCATTTTATTTCTTGCAGCCAGAAGAGGAGTTCTTGTAGGAGAGGATCTACCTTTTTGGGAAAATTCTTTGGTGTGTTATTTGCAACAGAAACTAACACCTCAATTTCCTGAGAGTGAGTGAAATTGTTCTGCATGAAACATGGAAATACTTTTGCAGTGGCTCTTGCTAGGTAAAGAGGAAATAAGAGAAGAAACAGTGTTTGTATAGTGCAACACCAGGAAAGAGGTGAAAAAAAAATGCCAAGAAAAAATACCCTAGAATATTGCAGAAAAGTTAGATAAGGGCTTATGGCTTGGAGTCTTAGAAAATTTAACCAGCTTTCTGAGTGGAATATTCCACTTTCCCACTGCACATTTCTCTGCCTGTCTAATAGGCCTACTTCTTTAGCATGTGTCATTTTGACCCATTCCTTTAATGTCTGATCTACATATTTAGGCTCTGGTGGCATCTGCAAGCCTCCACCAAACTGTCTTTATTACAAAGAAAATAAAATATTTGTATTATGTTTTTATTAAATTGAAAACCCTTAAATCTGTTGGGTTGCCTCTCACTGTAAGTACAAAATCTGAAACAATAATATTTAATTAATAGGCCACTTCCTAGCTCATACAAGAGGTCATCTAGTAGTGGGTGAGGTTTAGTGCTGGTTGATCCAGCAGCTCAACAGCCTTCTCACTGATTGTCTTTTGTTTGGCTTCATACCAACTCTCATTTCTTCATAGTTTTAAGATGGATGCTCAAAGTAATAGCAATTACCTGTTTCCTTATTTGCAAACATGGGGAAGAAAGATAGAAGCTTTTCTTTTTTTTTTTTTTTAATTTATTTTTACTGTGGGTAAAAATCAAAATTCTCACAATACATACAAACATTTGCAAAATGATATATAAATATATATGCATATATTTGTATTTGCTTACAAAAATGTTATTTATATATATATATATATATACATATATTTTGAGAGGTGCTTAGATTACCCAAATTATTACACGGAACCCACTGGGATTCCCATGTTGCCCACCTCCCACACCTCCCACCACATCCCACACAAACATCTCCCACAAGTGTGGCCCACCAACCTCAATGAACTTACACATCCTGGAGCCTTGCCACCAACCATAGACCACAGTTCACACTGTAGACCACACTCTCTCCCACTCAGTTCTGAGTGGTGTGTGCTGGTTTAAAATGGCCTACATCCATTGCCACAACAGTACTCAGGACAACCTCCAACTCCCAAAGAAGCCCCTGTATTTCAACTGCTCATCCCCTCCCTACCCCAAAAGTGTCAAGTGGCCACTGGCTCCACCTCATTGTTATAATTTCTTGCATTGCTAGAATCACCATATGTGAACAAGAGAATACCATCAAGTCCACTCTAGTCCATAGTTCTTCCCTCAATCCTGAGGGGACTGGGATGGTGATGTCCACTCCAACTCCAAGTGAGAGAGGGCTTATATCCCATGGATATGGTGGGTGGAATGATCCTGCCTGCAGATGCAGGCCCTCTCCATTCCCTGAGATGGCCATTGCCCATCGTTGTCTCCTCACCAGGTGACTTGGATGAGTCCATTGAGCTGTAGGGTAGGAGTTGCAGCTCCACCGAGATTTCATGCACATCTGGCACGTAGGTAGGTGGGAGGCTCCAGTCTCTGGAAGTATACCTAAAAACTCCAGCATCACATATAGGTTTGAATAGAAGGGACTGGTGAACCATGTGCAGGGAGGACTTATTTGAGTCTAATTCTGTCACTCTCAGGAGCACAGATTCCAAAATAGAACCTTTCTCCTCTCTCTTAAGAGCAAGAAAGACTTTCCCAAGGGTTCACTGAATAGGTTATTGGTTAGAATTGGTAACCTGCCCATGATTGAGGCAATCACTGGAGAGTGGGTAAGGATTATTTTAGAACAAATTAAACCCACCTCTGGAACTGGAGTCAATTCTCCAATTGCGTTCCGGCTAGAAGAGGGGGTTGTTAATGCAGTCACAATGAATCTGGTGCATTATAGTAGATCACAGAGAAAACAGGTACTCTTGGCTTTCTACCTAAGAAATATCCAAATAACTACAGGACAAGTTTTCAATTGCTAAAACAAATATGGATGCTTGAATAGAAACCTGATTTTTCTTTTGCCTTTTTAAAAAATATAATTAACTTCATTTTTAAAGAGGTTGTAGATTATAGAAAAGTTACATCAAACGTATAAGGGATTCCCATATAGCCCCCCCCCCCCCACCCCATCTTCCCTTACTACAAATATCTTACAATTTGTGGAACATTTTTTAAAATTGATGAATAAATATTGAAGCGTTGCTACTAACCAAGGTCTATAGTTTACACCATGGTTTATACTAAATTCAAATGCCCTAAAAATGCCTTGTGTTCCACCTATTAATTCCTCCCCCTCCCCTCAGAACCTCTGGCAACCACTATCTTTATAAAAATGTTGCATGTTCTTCCATTTCTACCCACTGTATAACCAGTGGGGTTGCTGGGTCATATGGTAATTTTATAATTACCTTTCTGAGGAACTGGCAAACAGTTCTCCGCAGTAGCTGCAGCATTCTACATTTCCACCAGCAGTGGATGAGTGTTTCCATTCCTCCACATTCTCTCCAACTCTTGTAGTTTTCTGTTTTTTGTTTTTTTTTTAAGCGACCAGTTTAATAGGGGTAAGATGATATCTCATTGTAGTTTTTATTTGCATTTCCTTTATAGCTATTGATGTGGAGCATCTTTTCATATGCTTTTTAGCCATTTGTATTCCCTCTTTGGAAAAGTGTCTATTAAATCTCTTGTTCATTTAAAAAATGTGTTTTTTTATTTTTGAGATCTAAGATTTCTTTATATATACTGGATATCGGACCTTTATTGGATAAGTGGTTCCCAAATATTTTCACCTATTGAGGAGGCTGTCTTTTCAGTTTCTTGACAAACTCCTTTGAAGAACAAAAGTTATTGATTTTGAAGAAGTTCCGTTTATCTATTTTTTTCTTTTGTTGCTCTCAGTTTTGGTGTAAAGTGTATGAAACCATTTCCTACTACAAGATTTCAAAATGCTTCCCTATATTATCTTCTAGGAGCTTTATAGTCTTGATTCTTACATTTAGGTCTTTGACCTACCTTGAGTTAATTTTTGCATAGATCATGAAATGGTGGTCTTCTCTCATTCTTTTGGATATGGATATCCAGTTCCTTTAGCACCATTTGTTGAAGAGGCTCTTTTGTCCCAGTTGAGTGGGTTTGGTGGCCTTGTTGAAATTGAGTTGGGTGTATATGCATGGATATATATCAGAACTATCAATTTGGTCCCATTGGTCAGTATGTCCATCCTTGTGCCAATACCGTGCACTTTTGACCACTATAGCTTTGTAGTATGCTTTAAAGTCAGGGAGCATGATTTCTCCATTCGTTTTTTTCTCAATATGTTTTGGCTATTCAGGGCCACTTGCCCTGAATAAATTTCATATTTGGCTTTTCCAGTTCAGAGAAAATTGCTGTTGTAATTTTTATTGTGATTGTATTAAATCTTTAATACAATTTGGGTAGGATAGATATCTTAATGATATTTGGTCTTGCAATCCATAAATATGGAATGTTCTTCCATTTATTTAGATCTTCTTTGATTTTCTTTAATAAATGCTGTGTAGTTTTCTGCCTACAAGTCCTTTACATCTTAAGTTAAGTTTATTCATAGATATTTGATTCTTTTAGTCGTTATCATAAATGGAAGTTTTGTCTTAATTTCCTCCTCGTATTTATCATTATTAGTAACAGAAATACTAGTGAGTTTTGCATGTTGATCTTATATCCTTCCACTTTACTGAACTCATTTATGAACTTTAGAAACTTTGACGTAGATGTTTCAGGGCTTTCTAAATGTAGGATCATGTCATCTGCAAAAAGTGAAAGTTTTACTTCTTCCTTTCCAATTTGGATACCTTCTCTTTCTTCTTCTTGTCTAAATGCTCAAGCAAGTACTTAAAATACAATGTTAAATAAGAGTGGTGACAGTGGACATCCTTGTCTTGATCCAGATCTCTTAGAGAAAGCCTTTAGCATTTCACCATTGAGTATAATGTTAGCTGTGGGTTTTTTATATATAACCTTTATCATGTTGAAGAAGTTTCCTCTATTCCTATCTTTTGAAGTGTTTTTATCAAGAAAAGATGCTGTATCTAGTAAAATGATTTTTCTGCATCAAAAAAGATGATCATGTGATTGTTTTCTTTGCTCTGCTAATGTGGTTTATTACATTGATTGATTTTATGTTAAACCATCCTTGCATACCTGAGATAAAACCCATTTGATCATGGTGTATAATTCATTTGATGTGTTGTTGGATACTATTAGCATGTATTTTGTTGAGGATTTTAGCATCTAAGTTTATTAGAGAGATTGGTGTGTACTTTTCTTTTCTTTCAGTTTCTTTATGTGGCTTTGGCTTTAGTACAATTTTGGCATAGTATAACGAGTTAGGTAATGTTCCCTCCACTTCAATTTTTTGGAAGTGTTTAAGCAAAACTGGTATAAGTTCTTTCTGGAATGATTGGTAGAATTCACCTGTGAGGTCATCTTGTCCTGGGCTTTTCTTGGTTGGGAGGTTTTTGATGACTAATTCAATCTCACTACTTCTGGTTTGTCTGTTGACTTCTATTTCTTCTTTCATCAATGCAGGTTGCTTGTGTGTTTCTAGAAATTTGTCCATTTCATCCAAGTTATCCATCTTGTTGGCATACAATTTTTCAAAGTATCCTCTTATGATACTTTTTATTTCTGTGGGATCAGTGGTGACATCCTCTGTCTTGTTTTTTATTTGCCTCCTCTCTCTTTTTTATTTGTTAGTCTAGCTTAGGGTTTGTCAATTTTATTAATCTTCCCAAAGAACCAGCATTTAGTTTTGTTAAATTTTTGTGTTTTTTTAATTCTCAATTTCATATAGTTCTGCTCTAGTCTTTATTATTTCTCTCTCTCTGCTTGCTTTGGAATTAATTTGTTGTTCTTTTTCTACTTGTCCCATGTGTGCAGTTAGGTCTTTGATTTTAACTTTAAAAATATATATATATAGGAATTTATGGCTATAAATTTCCCTCTCTGCTGCTTTAGCTGCATCCCATAAGTTTTGATATGTTGGGTTATCATTTTCATTCCTTTCAAGGTAGTTAGTGATTTCTTTTGAATTTCCTCCTTGACCCACTCATTATTTAAGAGTGTGTTAACTTCCATATATTTTTGCATATTCCAGTTATCTGCTGCTTATTAATTTCCAGCTTCATTCCACTGTGTTCAGAGAAATTACTTTGTATAATTATAACCTTCCTAAATTCTTTGATACTTGCTCTGTGACCTAGCATGTGGTGTATCCTGGAGAATGATCCATGTATACTTGAGAAGAATGTATGTACTGGTGTATTTGGGCGTAATATTCTGTATATTTCTATTAGGTCTAGATCTTCTAATGTATTATTCAAGGTCTCTTTTTCTTTATTAACCCTCTGTCAAGATGTTCTGTCTAGTCATGATAATGGTGTATTGAAGTTTCCCACTATGATTGTAGACATCTATTTCTCCCCTTAGTTTTGCCATTGTTGGTCTCATGTATTTTGAGGCACCCTGATTAGGTGCATATATATTTATGATTATTCTTTATTCTGAATAGATTACCCCTTTTATTAATATATAGTGTCCTTCTTTATCTCTTTTACATTTTACATTTAATGTCTATGTTGTCTAATATTAGTATAATAACTCCCACTCTGTTTTGCTTATTGTTTGTGTGTAAAATAGTTTTCCAGCCTTTCACTTGCAATCTCTTTGTCTCCCTTGGTATAAGGTGAGTTTCTTGTAGACAGCACATATATGGGTCATATTTCCTTATCCAATCTGCAAATTTGCATCTTTTGATTGCAAAGTTTTATTCATTAATATTCAATGTTATTATAGTCAAGGCAGTACTTACATTAGCCATATTTTCTTTAGGTTTATATATGTCATATTTTGTTTTATTTCTATTTTTATCCTTTCAGTTATTCTTACTAATAATCTTCTTTTCTACACTCTCCTCCAACCCTTTCTCTTTTGTTTTTTCCTTTCAACTTGCAGAAGTCCCTTTAGTATTTCTTGAAGGGCCGGGCTATTGTTGACAAATTCTCTCATTTTCTATTTATCCGTGAATATTTTGAATTTACCCTCATTTTTGAATGCCAGTTTTGCTGGATACAGAATTCTTGGCTGGGAACTTTTTTTTTCTTTTAGCACATTAACTATGTCATACCACTTCCTTCTTGTCTCCAGAATTTCAGATGAGAAATCAGCACTTAATCCTATTGAGATTCCCTTCTATGTGAAGGATCTCTTTTCTCTTGTTGCTTTCAGAATTCTCTCTTTGTCTTGAACATTTGACAATCTGATAAGTATGTCTCAGGGTAGGTCTGTTAGGATTTATACTGTTTGGAGTGTGCTGTGCTTCTTGGACATGTACATTCATGCCCCTTTTAAGAGTTGGGAAATTTTCAGTCATCATGTCCTCCAACACTCCTTCTGCCCCTTTCCCTTCTCATCTCCCTCTGGTATGCCTTTAATGCATATGCATGTGCATTTCATGTTGTCACTCAATTCCCTGTTTCCCTGCTGATATTTTTTCTATCTTTTTATCTATCTGTTCTGCCATCTGTGCACTTTCAAATGTTCTGTCTTCAACATCACTAATTCTTTCCTTTGCCTGTTCAAATCTGCTGTAATGTGCTTCCAGCTTATTTTTAATTTCTTTCATTGTGCTTTTCATACCATCAGATCTCTTATATTTTATGTATGTTTACAATTTCTTCTGTATGTTATCCCATTGTCTTCTTAATATCCTTTATCTCTTCTTTCACTTTTCTAAGTTGACTTATGATATTTGTTTGGCCATCCTTGATTAGTTATTCCATATTCTGCATCTCCTCCTGGTTTTTAGTTTGTTCAATAGATTGGGCCATGTCTTCCTGTTTATTAGTATGGCTTGTAATTTCCTGCTGTTGTCTAAACATCTGTTTATCTTGATGGGCTTATTTGTTTTTTTAGCCTCTTTTTTTACTCTAGGGTTTTATTTTGTGTGTGTGTGTATGTTTTAAGGGGGTCCTTTTGGACACTTGGTTCCACTTATTCTATATCCTTAAAGTTGCCCAAGTTCCCACAAAAAAATATTAAGACCATAAAAAAGAAAAGAAAGAAGAATACTATTTTTTTAAGGTGGAAAAGGAACCATAAAAGAGCCAGGAAAAAACAAAAGCAATAGAAGTGAAAAAAACATAAAAATAATTAGGAATAAGAATAAAAAAGGTGGACCAAAAAAAGAAACAAGAATAAAATAAAATAAAAATAAAAAACCAAGAAGATGAGAAGAGAAGAACGAAAATGAAGACCAAACAAGAAAAAGTGGAATGAATATATAGCAAAGGAAAGGGGCAAAGTGAAGAAAGAAAAGAAATAAAGAAAATAAGGAGAAAAAGAAAAAAAATGGGGGCGGGGGAAGAAACAAAGGAAAGAAAAGAAAAAACAGAGAAACAGGCCTCCCTTTCATGCCACTAGCAACTGTCCCAGGCTATCTGTGCTCACGAATCAATCATTCTGCATCCCTCCCTCCACTGGTAAGGTACTTGGATGTAGAGAAAAAAAATAAAGAATAAAGAAGAAAAAGATAGGAAAAATAAATATATAAAAACATTTTTAAAAAATAGGCTAAGTTCCTGTCATGAGGCTGCTTGTCCCACAACTCCGTGTCCCCCCCTCCCCCCTCCCCAGGAATTGGCTTGACAACCCACTGGATCACTGTCTGGCTCCCTACTCTTCTAGGCCTGTTGGGGACCTGAAAACTTTCCAGCTGCATCTCACCTCCCCCTTTTCCTCAGGCCAATTGGGCACCTGGGTGGCTCACCATCTACCTCTTCCAGATCCCCTCTCACCCAGGCAGTTGAGCGCTTGTCAGCTCACTCCTTCACTGACACATTTCCTCTCTCTCCCAGGACAGGTGGGTGACAGCCCACCTTATCAGCTGTCCCCTACCCTCTTCTGGGGCTGACTCAGTGCTGTCTGGTGTTTCTCCTTTTCCCGGAGAAAACTGAGATCTGGTCTGCCCACCCTATCTCCTTTTCCCCCCAACTCCTTTCTCCTCCTGAGCCAACAGAGTGCTGGTCCCCACGTCTGACTGACCCACAGCTCCCCCACTTCAAGAGCCTACTAGGCACTGGGACTCACCCCTGGTCGCCTGGTGCCTTTCCTCACTCTCAGAGCCAGCTGAGCACTGGTCTTTCAGCCCAAATCACTTCCCTGGCTTTCCTCTCCCTCTGAGCCAGCTGGGTGCTGGCTTGCCTTCCTATCACCTATGACTTCCCTCTCCCCCAGCCAACTGGATACCCTCTCTCTAGCTGCCCTCTCCAATTACCCTCATGGTACTGTAGCTTCTCTTCTGCCAAGTAAACCTCCCTACCTTCCCTCAATTTCTGGAGGAGGAGTACACCCTGCCATTCATTATTCTGCCTTCTTGGATCTCCTCTGATTTTTTTTTAAATTCTGAGAGTTGTATGCACTAGAGCTGTATGCACATTGATTAGGACTGAAAGAGTGATTCTGAAGTGTTAGAAATAGTCTATGAGCTAATGATTTTTTAAAAAAATTCTATAATGATAATTTTAGATATGTCAGATTATTTCCTTCCTTTACACCTTCATAAACTAAAGGGCATTTCTGAATTGCTCACCCATGAAAATGACAGAATTCAAACTTGAAGCCTTAATGTAAAGAAGGAAATCAGGAATGTTCTTGCATATGTCACGTTTTTGTAGAAAAATGGTCTTTAATGTAAGAAGAAATCAAGAAGGATGTTTCCTTTTCATCCATTCAGATTGGCACTGCTTTTATAAGAGAATTCATCAGGAAAAATTATGCAGATTACTCTGAATATTTTCACAGACCAAAGAAAGCACTGGATAATGGTTTGTTCTCTGACAGAGAACACCTTCTCTGGCGACCGTTGGCTGCACCCATGTGTTATGGATTTGTTTATTTTTTAATTGCTCCACAGTCATCCCAGAGTGTGAGAAGTCGTGTTCCATTGAGTTGGCACTTCTAGTTTTAATTTATGCATGAGTATGTACATTGTTTTTCTCCTGCAGTTCTCAAAGAATTTTATGGGCCATTACTAAGTGACTAAAATGGGTGCAGATTTTGCAAGTCTCTGCCAGAAGATGTTTATTACTGTCATCATTCTTAGGAAAATCATGTTCCAGCAGGTTCAGGCAGTGTGCAAATCGTGACACATGTGTGAATTGGCCATTTCACACCACTCTTACAATATTGTTAGTAATAATAAAACCAAGGGAAAGGCCTTAGGGAGAGAGATAAGCCACACATTAATTTGGTCATGAAGCTTTGATATGTGATCTTTGTTAGACCCAAAGATGCAAAGTGCAGCTTGTTTTGTAAACCTCCCACCAATGGCTGAGGCAGTAGCTTTATTTTAAAGGTTCCCACTTCTGAGTAAGGTTCTTTTCTCATGATGTCCATGCCCAAAATGTAATATTCTTGGAAGCTTCTAGATGATTCTGTTTCTGTACTTGTTCTGTTAATTTTTAAAAACAACTTTTCAGGTTTCATCTTTCATGGTAGTGATAAGGAGAGCAAAACCCACTCAAAATGGTATTTCAAATTAAAGTGTATCACTAGCTGTATAAAGCCTGCCACAAACTCTTCCATATTCACCTTCCACCTGGAATCCCAACCTTTCTAGAGCTATGTCTTACCTTCTTTTGCATCTGTATTATCTTTGTTCCATTTTATTTGAGTCTGCCAGGTTAGATATGGTCAAGGCAAAAATCAAGACCTGTGGAATAAGAGTGGTTTGGGTTCAAATGACTCTATGACTTTCCAGCTACGAGATTTAGGGTAGTTTAATCCATATAAAAGTTAACTTCTTCATTTGAAAAATGGGAGTTCCCTTGTAAGGTTGTTAAAAGGATTAAATGAAATACTGAACATCAAGCAATTTGCATTATGCCAGGCACATAGTAGCCTACAGTGAATGGTAGCTATCATTATTACCATTAGTAGTTTCATATTTTCCTTCTTCATCAATTCTAACTACTCTGGAAAGGTTTCTTCACACAATATTCACAGTTGGGTATTTCATCACAACATTTTTCATTTTCTCTTTTAAGATGTATAGAAAATAATTTTATCCCATGATGACCTACTTTTCTCATTTGTAAAAATAAGAATAGTAATATATCTCCTGTAGGGTTATGTGACTATTAAATATATTTTATACCAAATGTCTTGTGATAGATACACAGTAGGCCCTCAATGGGTAGCTATTTTTTTTTCCTTTGGAAGTTAATATATATCATTTGAACATTTGTTTTATTATTATTTAAATGCATTATTTTACTCACTTATAAAACTCTTTGAGAACAAGGGTCCCAAACTTATACACACACAAATACATACACTTACTTAGAACCTAACTTCTAAATATGTTCACTGAAAAGAGGACATATCAATACACATATACTGGAATTTGACCAGAATATACTAATTAACAGGCATGAATTGGGTTGAAGTCTTTAAGGAGGCCATATAAACAACATCCACTTCCCATTCAAATTCTATAAATACAAATAAGTGGTAAATGGAACCTAAATAAGCTAAATGGAAGGGGGATCCTTACAGTGAAAGTTAAATAGGCTTCCTAATCTGAAACTCAAATTAGAGAGCCTTGCCCATCCAGTCAAGAAACTGGGCCAAGAAACCTCCAACCTCCTACCTCCAACCTGCAAGAGCAGGCTTCCTTTTGAGATCTGAGAGGCAGCTTCCTCCATAAAAGGAAATAGAACAGAGCTAAGCAAACTCTTCCCAAATTTAGCAATCATTAAGTGGTCAGAAAGAGACCAGTAGGACTTAGAGATGAGTCCTCCTCATTGAAACCAAGAGTGTTTAAAGATTAAATTAAATACCTTGAATTGAAAGCAAAAACAATTCAAAGCTGGAAGTGGCAAAAGAAAGGAAATTTCATGAGATATTGGAAACATGCCTGCAGACATCAATTTCATAATTTTTATCATTGAATACACACTTTTGCATTTTGATTATTGGGAGAAAATTAATAGATTTCACACAAAAGGAAAAGAGTGCAAGTTCTCTTACATTCCTTTTACTTAAGATTTATATAAGATCATGAGGAGCTGCTTCTCCTCACTGATATGTGCATGTTGGAAATGTCTAAAGCTAATGAGTATAACACTGAGTGCCAATAAACCCAGAGTGTCAATTTGAATATCACATGAATAATAGTTTTAATTTTTTATTCAACAAATACATATTGAGTAGTTAATACATTACAAGTGGTTTACTACACCCTGGAGATAAAAAAAAAAAAGGGGGGGGGGATATTGTATCTTCTCTAAAGTAACTTACAAACTAGTGGACGAGACAACGAAGTAAAGAAATTATTAGATCATTACAAAATATTTTATTTTGAGCCCTGAGTGTGCTGTTTGCTTTGTGAGCTAAGAGAAAGGACACCTAATCTAGCCTAAAAGGAACAGATTTGATGAGAAATGAGCGGTAGTGTAATGCAGGAATAAGAGTTAGCTAAGCAAGTAAGTGTGTAAGTAAGAAAACAAGAAGGAGAAGAGGAAGCTGTGAAGAGAAAGAAGTCCAAGGATCTGCAGAAGAGACTTCTTTATTTTTGACTGATTATTAAGTTGAACTTGCAAAATGTAAAACTCTTTGGGGCCAAATAAAGGTCTTATGGGGGAAGAATAATTCTTGGGAGCTTAAGCCAAACAATTCCAAGAGTTCACAAAAGTTTGGAAGTAATTCAAATTCATATCAACCAGAGTCAAGAAATATATTTAATACATGGCACATTTACTAAACACATGTAAAGTTCAGTGGCCCAAGTAGTAGGATAAACTGGCATTAGAGTTATGACTACACTAAACCCCCCCTTATAAAAACTTACAGACAAATCAAGGAAAGACCAACATTATCTGCAAGTAATGTAATTGCTTGTCAGAACAAAGCAGAACAACTGTTAAAGGAAGACAAAGACATTTATAACATCCATCATTCAATCAAAAATTATGAGACAAGCCAAGAAACAGGAAAGTGTAGCCCATAACCAGGAGGTAAGTCAGTAAGTTGAAAAAGATCCAGAAATTACAAAGATGGTGAAACTATCACACAAGGAAATTAAAAGAGGTATTTTTGCAATGCTTAAGAAATTAAAGAAAAATAAGAATGTAAAAGTCAGCAGCAGGCATTGTTTCAACCCTGCCCCAGACAGGGGTGGAGATGGTGGAGATTTAAAGACACAGCACTTCCCAGAGCTGTGTGGGACAATTATCTAAAGGGGTGCATTTGCTAGACAGGTCAAGAATGCACAGCTTAGATCCTCTCCCCAAGGCAATTTGGAGTCAGTCTTTGACCATTCATGGGTTCTTGGACTTATTTTGAATTGGGAAAGTCCTCTCTGGGGTGACTTTCCTCCCAGAATTTTCCCTTCAGGCAAAAACAGCTAGAGACAGTGAAAAAAGTGTAAAATCTACAGAGGCAGAACAGATCAAGATGCCAGAGAAGTAACAGAATATAGGACATTTTCTCCTGGAGGTGAAACAATTACACAAAGAGTATAATCTTAAAAATTATACCACACAACCAGGGTAAGAATCAGATGAAGAAGAGTTGAAAAAATCTGATCACTTAAATACAAGACTAAAGGCCTAGAATATTTCAGAATAAGGGTCAAAGAAGAGCCTAAACAGAAAGCCAATCAACAGTAAAACCCTAGGCAAGAGAGAGAAATGACTTTCAGGTAAACTCATGAAGATAATTAGATGACTAGACATCACCAAAAAATTACAAGCCAAACTAAGAAACAGGAATATATAGCCCAGTCAAGGGAAGAAATAAAAACTTCAGAGGAGACAGAATTTGGAACACCTAATTAAAGATGTTGAAACAAATCTAAATCAATTCAAGGAGATGAGTGAAAATATGGTTAAAAAAATAAAGGATATTAAGAAGACAATGTAGCAAATTGATGTGGTTCAAGTGATTGGGCTCCTATCTACCATATAGGAGGTTCAGGATTCAATTCCCAGGGCCTCCTGGTGAAAAGGGAAGCTGGCTCACATGGTGAACTGGCCCCAGTAGAGAGCTGGCCTGTGCAGGAGTGCTGGCCCACATGGAGAGCTGGGGCAGCAAGATGACCCAACAAAAAGAGACACAGAGAAGAGACAATAGGAGATGCAGCAGACCAGGGAGCTGAGGTGGTGCAAGAGATTGAGTGCCTCTCTCCCACTCTGGAAGGTCCCAGGATCACTTCCCGGTGCTATCTAAAGAGAAGACAAGCAGACACAGAAGAACACAGAGAGCAGACAGCGAGCACAAAAACGAGGTGGGGAGAAATAAATAAATAAATAAATACTTTTATTTTTTTTTAAAGAAAGCAGTTAAGAAATTACATTAGGAGAGATGCAGCAGATGGCATCGGTTTAAAAGGGCACTCACCATCTCTCTTACAAAACACGGCTGAGTGGGAGCAAGATCATTCCCAAGTGAGCTGTTTTGTGAAACCCCCAGAGCAGGAAGCTTCAGGGCATCTATCTGGAGGGAGCTGGACAAAGAGATAAACTGTTCAAGGTAAAACCGTGAGTTTCTTGCCCCATGGCTGGAAACTGCAGAGGGCTAAGCACCACCTTCAAGGCAAAAAGCTGCAGTGATCCCTGACTCCCACCAGCCACCCAGCAGGAGGGAATATTCTCTGAGAGTGGGAGAGTTCTGGTAAAGGGTGGAGAGGGTTTTCCTTTCCATGAGTTTGGTTGCCTGGACCCCCTTTGAGCTTTGGGTTGCATACCAACCAGCTTGAGGTAGCATCAGGAAGAGAGGAGAGGCAAATCTGTTGAGGAAGCCTAGTTTACCTAACTGCCCTGGGATAGAGAAACTTGGCCTAGGAAGGGGCAGAGTCAGGCAGTTGACTAGTCCCATGCTGAAAACTATCAAAATTTCAACTCCCCTAAGGGACACGGGCAGTAGGAAGTGCTTAATAAGCTTCCAAGTACCTATTTAGGGTCCCCTGGGAGGAGGGGGTGGTCTGAATGAGGGTTGAGAGTCATTTTTCTGTGGTGAGTTCAGTCGCCATGGTCCCATTTAAATTTCAGAAGGGAACTCAACCTGACCAGGAGAAGTGAAGGGGGATCTGCTCACTCAAACTATTGAGTGTTGCTGCCCTGGGAGAGAAAGCAATAAGATTAGAAAGGAGATAGAGAGAGACAGGCTCTTAATTAGCAGGAATCTACCCAACAGCAAAGAGTCAAACCTTTCTGAGGGAAAGTAACTGGATAGCTTTCTGAAGCGCTAACAGACCCAATGAGAAAGTTTAACTCAGTGGAGGAGTTTCACTGTTGAATATATGAGGTCCCTAGTTCAATTCCCAGCTCCTCTTAGTGCAGTGATCCACCGGAATTCCAGACATCCAGCTGATACTTTAGGACAGGGAGAACATAGATATTATTTTTGTATTAGCTTTTCTTGGGTCCCTTATTTTTCCTAAAAAAAAAAAAAAAAGTTACTTTTTAAAAAAATTGAACTTAGTTTACTTGCTAAAACCCGCTTCAAAACACGCAGAGGCAAGGCTGTTTTTCCTTAGTTTGTGTTTGACTGCTTGCTGAGTGTTTTTTTTGTTGTTGTTGTTGTTTTTCTTTCCACATTCTTTCCCCACCCCCAGGCATTTTTCCTTTTTTCTTTTCTTTTCTTTTTTTTTTTTTTTAATTAAGTGCTGCTGGCTTGTTTCTTGTTTGCTGTATTTCCTCTTCCTTGATTTCCCCTTTTCTGTGTATACCAATTTTGTCTACCAACACTAACTCTTTTCCTTCCTTCATCTTTCTATCTTCTGCTTTCTGTTGTTGTTCTTACATTCTACCTCTCTATGTTGAGTCCTCAATTCTTCTGATTTTTATTTCTATCTCATCTATCCTGTTTTCTTTCTTTTATTAACTTTTTATCTTTTTGTCTTTTCTTTTCTCTTTCCCTCTCTCCTCATCGTTCTGGACTTTTAGTTCATTCTATATATTTTTCTCTATTCGGTTTCACATTTCATTCTTGGTACACCACTTTTTTATTCCTATTACTCTACACAGCTTACATGAATTAAATATTCATTTTCTAAAGTCTTATATGGTTCCTCTTTTAACATTTACTGTTATTTTTACTAAAATCTTTTTTCTTTTCTTACCTCTTTTGCTATCGCTGGCCATAATCTATTTCCTTCAAGGGAAAATAGACAACAGCAAGGAAATAGAATAAGAGGAAAAAAGTGTTAAAGAGAAAATTTAGCACACAAACAAAAACAGCAAATAAATAAAACCCTAGAGTAGAGAGAGAAGCTAATCAACTGAATAAACCCATCAAGATAAAAAGATGACCAGACAGCAACAAAAAATTATGAACCATACTAAGAAACAGGAAGACATGGCCCAGTCCAATGAACAAACCAAAAACCAGGAAGAGATGCAGAACATTGAACAATGAATCAAAGCTGTCCAAAAAATATGATGGACCAACACAATGAAGTGAAGGAAGAGATTAAGGATATTGAGAAGACACTAGGAGAACATACTGAAGAAATTGTAAATATACATAAAAAGATAACTGATATGATGGTGATAATGGCACAATCCAAGAAATCAAAAATACACTGGAAGCATGTAACAGCAGATTTGAACAGGCAGAGGAAAGAATTAATGATGTGGAAGACAGTACATCTGAAATCAAACAGATAGTAGAACAGATAGATAAAAAGACAGAAAAAATCCAGCAGAGACTTAGGGATTTGAAAGACAACACAAAACTCACACACATATGCATTATAGGCATCCCGGAGGGAGAAGAGAAGGGAAAGGGGACAAAAGGAGTGTTGGCGGAAATAATGGCTGAAAACTACCTAGCCCTATTCAGGGAGATGGATGTACATGTCCAGGAAGCACAACTCACCCCAAACAGCATAAACCCCAACAGGACTACTCCAAGACATATACTTGTCAAACTGTCCAATGCTTAAGAAAAGAGAAAATACTGAAAGCAACAAGAGAAAAGAGAGCCATCATATACAAGGGAAGCTCAATAAGATTAAGTGCTGATCTATCATCTGAAACCATGGAGACCAGAAGGCAGTAATATGATATAGTTAAGATGCTGAAAGAAAAAAAAAAAAACTTCCTTTTCAAAATTCTCTGTTCAGCAAAGCTGGGATTCAAAAATGATAGAGAGCTCAAAATATTCACAGATAAACAGAAATTAAGAGAGTATGCCAATAACAAATCTGCCCTTCAAGAAATATTAAAAGGAGTTCTGCAGGCTGAAAGGAAAAAGGAGGAGATAGAGAATTGGAGGAGAGGGTAAGACAACTAAAAAGACAAAAAGAGAAATAAAAACAACATATGGTGGCCACACTTGTGGGAGATGTTTGTGTGGGATGTGGTGGGAAGTGTGGGAGGTGGGCAACATGGGAATCCCAGTGGGTTCCGTGTAATATTTTGGGTAATCTAAGCACCTCTTAAAAAATATATATATATATATAAATAACATTTTTGTAAGTAAATTCAAATATATATGCATATATATATTTTATATATATAAATGCATATATATTTATATATCATTTATATATCATTTTGCAAATGTTGGTATGCATTGTGAAAATTTTGATTTTTACGCACAATAAAAAACAAACAAACAAAAAAACAACAAAAAAAAACATATGGCATATATAAACCCAAAGAAAATATAGCTAATGTAAGTAATTCCTTGAGAGTAATAACACTGAGTGTTAATGGATTAAACTCACCAGTCAAGAGACACAGACTGGCAGAATGGATAAGGAAATATGACCCATCTATATGTTGTCTACAAGAAACTCACTTTAGACCCAAGGACACAAGGAGGCTGAAAGTGAATGGCTGGAAAACAATCTTACAAGCAAGCAATAACCAAAAAAAAGGTGGGAGTATCTGTATTTTCTATATTGGACAAAATAGACTTTAAATGCAAAACCATTGTAAGAGAAAAAGACAGACACTATATATTAGTAAAAAGGATAATCTTTCAAGAAGAAAGAACAATCATAAACATTTATGCACCTAACCGAGGTGCCTCAAAATACCTGAGACAAAGAGTAGAAAAACGAAGTGGAGAAATAGATGCTTCTACAATTTTAGTGGAAGACTTTTTTTTCCCTATAGTCAGTATCTTCCTCCCCTATGCATTTTTTAAAGGATTTACTTATTTATTTATTTACTTTTATCCATTTTTACTCCTTCCCCCATTTTTGCTGTTTCTGTGTCCATTCACTGGGCAACTCTCTGTGTCCTCTTCCTGCCCTTTCTTCTCATCCTTCTCCTCCTGTCTTCACTGGGATTTGATGTTCAGAATCTCCGATGTGGGAGAGAGGCGTCCTACCACCTGTGCCACCTTAGTTCCTGGTTTTTCTGTGTGTCTCATCTTGGTGCTCCTTTGTGTCACTCTCTTGTTACATCATCATCTTGCTGCATGGCTTGCGGGGCCTGAAGGTGCACCCGTGCACAGGGCTTGGTGGCACACCCATGCACAGAGCCTGGCAGCTCACCCACTCACAGTGGCACACTGTGGCTCACCTGCAGACAGGGCCAGATGACACACCCCGCGCGGGGCCCGGCGGTGAACTGCGGACAGGGCCCGATGGCTCATCCATGTGCGGGACCTGTTGGTACACTTGCACACGGGGCCTGACGGTACACTTGCACATGGGGCCTGAAGACTCATCCACTTGTGGGTCCTGGCGGCGCACCCATGCACAGGGCCTGGGGACCCACGCACCTTCTATATTTTTCTTTTCTTTATTTTTACCAGGAGGTCCTGGGGATTGAACCCAGGTCTCTCCATATGGGAGACGGATGCCCAATCACCTGAGCCACATCTGTTCCCCTGCTATATCTCTTAAGGTCGACCAAAGATACCCAAAGTTTCAGTCTTTTCCCATACAGGATGGTCATATAATAAATCAGGCTTAGTTTATTACCAGCATTCTAAAAACCAGGCCTAGGGAGAAAAACTAGGTCTGGGGACACATGCATGGTTTCTAATACAGCAAATGTTTGGCCTACCCTGATTATCACAAAATCAGGTCAGTGAGAATATTCACATGGTGGAGGACTTTAACACACCATTATCACCATTAGACAGAACATCTTAACAGAGAATCAATAAAGAAAGAAAGACTTTGAATAATGCATTAGAGGATCTGGATCTAAGAGATATATACAGAACACTACACCCAAATACAACAAGATATACATTCTTCTTGAGTGCACATGGATCATTCTCCAAGATAGACCACATGCTAGGCCATGGAAAAATGCTCAATGAATTCAGAAAGATTGAAATTCTACAAAGTAATTTTTCTAACCACTATAGAATGAAGCTGGAAATCAGTATGGGCCAGAGAACCAGATTAGACACAAAGATATGGAAGTTAAACAATATACTTTTAGACAAAGAGTGGATCAAGGAGGAAACCTCAAAAGATATCAGTAACTACCTTGAAATAAATGAAAAATGACAACACAATATATCAAAACTTATAGGATGCAACAAAAGCTGTACTAAGAAGGAAATTCATAGCCATAAATGCATATATCAAAAAAGAAGAAAGAGCTAAAATCGATGACCTATCTGCACACCTGGAAGAATTAGAAAACAACAACAAACTAACTTCAAAAGAAGTAGAAAGAAGGAAACAACAAAGATTAGAGCAGAACTAAATGAAATAGAATATAAGAAAGCACTAGAAAAAATTTAAAAAAACCAAAGGCTGGTTCTTACCTCCCAACTAAGAAGAGCCCAGGACCAGATGACTTTGCAGGTGAATTCTACCAAACATTCCAAAAGAACTAACAACAATCCTGCTTAAATTATTCAAAAAAATAGAAGTAGAAGGAACTTTGCCTAACTCATTCTATGATATCAACATTACCCTGATACTAATACCAAAAAAAGATGCTACAAGAAAGAAAAGTTATAGAGCAATCTCTCTAATGACACTAGAAGCTAAAATCCTCAACAACAACAACAACAACAACAACAAAAAAAAAAACTTGCTAATTGTATTCAACAACCCATCAAATGAATTATATATCATGACTAACTGGGTTTCATCCCAGGTATGCAAGGATGGTTCAACATAAGAGAATCAATCAATGTAATACACCACATAAACAGATCAAAAGAAAAAAATCACATGATCATCTTCATAGATGCAGAAAAAACATTTGACAAAATACAGCACCCTTTCCTGATAAAACCACTGCAAAAGATAGGAATAGAAGGAAACTTTATGAACACGATAAAGGGTATATATGAAAAATCCACAGCTAACATCATATTCAATGGTGAAATACTAAAAGCTTTCCCTCTAAGGTGGGGAACAAGACAAGGATGCCCACTATGACTGCTCCTATTTAAAATTGTGTTAGAAGTACTTGCTCGAGCACTGAGGCAATACAAATTGGAAAGGAAGAAGTAAAAATTTCAGTATTTGCAGACAACATGATCCTATACATAGAAAGCCCTGAGAAAGCTACAATAAAGCTTCTAGAACTTATAAATGAGCTCAGTAAAGTTGCAGGCTATAAGATCAATGCTCAAAAATCAGTAGCATTTCTGTACATCAATAATGAGCAATTTGAGGAGGAAATCAAGAAAAAAAATACCACTTACAATAGTAACTAAAAGAATCAAATACCTAGGAATAAATTTAACTAAAGATGTAAATGACATACACAGAAAACTACACAACATTGTTAAAGGAAATCAAAGAAAACTTAAATAAATGGAAGAATATTCCTTGTTCATGGATAGGAAGATGAAACATCATTAAGATGTCTATCCTACCCAAACTAATCTACAGGTTTAATGCAATCCCAATAAAAATCAACACAGCATTTTTTTTTTGAATTAGAAAAACTGACTATGAAATTTATTCGGAAGGGCAAAAGCCCCTGAATATGCAAAGATATATTGAAAAAGAAAAATACTGACCAATGGAACTGAATTGAGAGTGCTGATGTAGATCCTCACATATACTGTCATCTGATATTCAACAAGGCCACCAAGCTCACTCACCTGGGAGAGAATGGTCTCTTTAACAAATGGTGCTTGGAGAACTGGATATCCATAATCAAAAGAATGAGAGAGGAACACATCTCACACCTTATACAAAAATCAACTCAAGATGGATCAAAGATCTAAATTTAACAGCCAAGACTATAAAGACCTTGGAAGATAATGTAGGGAAGCATCTACATGACCTTGTAATAAGAACTTCACACCCAAGCAAAAGCCGCGAAAGAAGAAATAGATACATGGGATCTCCTCAAAATTAAAAACATTTGCACCTCAAAGGAGTTCATTAAGAAAGTCAATAGGCAACCTACCCAATGGGAGAAAATATTTGGCAACCATATATTTGAAAGGAGCCTAATATCCAGCATGTATAATGAAATCCTACATCTCCAAAATAAAAAGACAAACAAACTATTTAAAAAATGGGCAAGTGACTTGAAAAGACACTTCTCCAAGGAATAAATACAAATGGCTAAAAAGCACTTGAAAAGATACTCAACATCACTAGCTATTAGGGAAATGCAAATCAAAACACAATGAGATACCATCTTACACCCATTAGCCTGGTGGCCATTAAAAAAACAGGAGTACAAGTGTTGGAGAGGATGTGGAGGAATGGGAACACTCATCCAGTGCTGGTGGGAATGTAGAATGGTCCAGCTATTGCGGAAGACAGTTTGGTGGTTCCTCAAAAAACTGACTATAGAACTGCCATATGATCCAGCAATTCCACTGCTTAAGAATTGAAAGCAAGGTCACGAACAGATATATGCACACCAATGTTAATAGCAACAGCATTCACTATTGCCCAAAGTTGGAATCAACCCAAATGCCCATAAGCAGATGAATGGATAAACAAAATATGGTACATACATACAATGGAATATTACTCAGCTGTAAGAAGGAACACAGTGCTAACACACGGGATAACATGGATGAATCTTGAGGACCTTATATTGAGTGAAGCAAGCCAGGCATTGATAGACAAATATTACATGACTTCACTGATATAATTTAAGCAAATTGAGCAGAGTCAGAGAGCTATTGTATGGAAGATAGGTTTACAGGAAATAGAAAGGGAGAAGAAAGTTGTGAGCCAACACCCACATGGATGTAATCTATGATGAAGTGAAAGTGTGTAGTTGGGCATTGAAGGGATATGACAGGAGGATGGTGATATCATTAGGTTGGGTGATACAGGTTTGACAGGTATGTAGAATGGGGAGGGTGGTTGGGACAGTCCATGGAACTGGGGGTAGGGTTGGGGGACGGACCAGGTGAACACAGGGGATTGGTGGGTATGTGGTTGAATGTACAAAGTTTGGAATGCTCTTATGGCAAATTGACAAGGAAGGGTTACTGGTTTAGGGTGTTGGATGGGGGTTATTCAGGACAGGGCACACCTGGGGCATTCTTCTAGGGAGTGTGTGAGTGATCATTTTATCATAATGTGTTGCATCAGTGCGTGGAGACTCACATAGTGAGTGGGAAGGAGCTGGACTCCCATCCTGGGGAGGGCTGATATGTTCTCAAACAGATGGTTGAGAGTCTCTCGAGAGCATGGGCAGTTCCTAATAGGGAAAGACAAAGCAGTGTGTCAAGACCTCAGTGTTGGTGCAAGTAACTATGAATCTTGTCATTCAAGGAGTGAAGCTGGGTGGTTGCTGTGGGTCCTGAGAAGAGGGGGATGGAGGTATAGAATAGATGGAACAGGGGGTATTTCATGGGCAATGGAAGTGTTCTATATGATCTTGCAATGATGAACACAGGCCATGTTAAATATCATCAGAATTTATAAAAGTGTACAGTCTAAAATGTAAACCGTAATATAAATCATGTTAGTAGCTATGTTTTGCTATTTGTATATCAGTTGTAACAAGGTACCATCCACATATAAAAAGGTATTAATATGGGAAGGGGAAAAAGGGGGAGAATGTTGGTTATATGGGAGTCCCTTTTATTCTGTATGTGACTTTACTGTGACCTAAAACTTCCTTGAAAACAAAATGAAAAGTTAAGACACTGGGGAATAAATGGAAAAAAATATCACTGTACACACAGGACAAAAGATATTACAGTGATGAAAGGCAAAATGTAAAAAAAAAAAATTAAATATTTTTCATTATTTTTTAATATCCCAATTTTTGAATTTTATTTTATTTTTAGTTTTCTTTATATTTTCATGTACTTTATTTCTTATATTTAAACCTACCATTATTATTTCATTTTCCTGTTAATTGTATTTGGCTATTTTATTGGTTTCACTTTTGAAGAAGCTTTTAAATCACAGAAAGTTTACAATTGGGGCAGGGGAGGATTATTGGTGTGGGGTGTCAGTGATGGGAGATACATGGGAAGAAGTTCACCTGGACATACATATAAGATATATAAATATGTTCAAATGTTCCCAGGGCATTGTTACAGTGGGTGAAGATTCATACAATAACTGAGAGAATATTGAATTCCCATCTTGGAGAGCTCAGTCACCCTCTCTAATGGAGCAACAACTGTCCCCCAAGTGCAGGGGCAATGATTGGCAAAGGAGGATGGTTCATTGATGGGCCCTTGGTATTGACAACTATGCTTGTGAGCCTTTGCTATTGAAATAGAAACTTAGCCTAGTGTTGTGGGGTGCCTAAGACTTGCCTTCTTGTTGCTCAAATGTGGCCTCTCTCTAAGCCAAACTCAGCATATAAATGCATTACCTTCCCACCAACGTGGGACATGACTCTTGGTCATGAGCCTCCCTGACACTGAAGGATTACTACGAAGCACGAACTAGCAATGCAACTGGAAAAAGTCCTTGAATAAAAGGGGCAAAAGGTAAAGACAAATGAGTTTATATGGTTAAGAGACTTCAAAGTGAGTCAGGAGATCATCCCAAAGGTAACACTTATGCACATCTCAGCAGGATTTCATAGACTGCCAAAGTGGATACTACCTCAAATAGTGGGGCTTCTGAGGGCTCTGGAGACACTCAGGTCATTTGGTTAGGGCAAACAGCTCCGGAGTTTGTTGCCTTGCTAGTTGGCCCTACTTTGGAGTTTGTGCTCCTGAGAGTGACAGAGTTGGACTCAGTTATGGCTTCCCTGCACCTGGCACATCTGTCCCCTCTATTTGAACCTACAGATGGTGTGGAGTTGGTAGGTATACATCCAAAATACTTGAATCTTTGGGCTGTCCATGTGCCAGCTGGGCCCTGAAACTCAGCGGAGTTGTAACACCTACTCTCCAGTTCACTGGACTCACCCAGGACCAAGTAATAAGGAGGTGAGGATGGACAATGACCATACCAAGGAAATGAGAGAGCCTACAACTGCAAGCAAGAGAATCCCATCCATTGACTGTATGGGATCAAAGCCCCCTCTCAATTTGAGGTGGAGTGGACATCACCATCCTAGAATTCTCAGGATTGGGGAATGAACTATGGACTAGAGTGGACTTACTGGTATTCTACTATAAATTTTTTAGTGATTCTAGCAATGGAAGAAATTAGAGCATTAATGTGGAGGCAGTGGCCACTGGAGGCTCTGGGGACAGGGGGAAGGAAAGATAGGTGTAATGTGGGAGCTTTTTCAGGACTTGGGAATTGTCCCGAATAGCATTGCAATGACAGATAAAAGCCATTATATATCTTCCTATAACCTGCAGAATAGTGCAGGAGAGAGTGTAAACTACAATGTAAACTATGGTCCATGCTTAATGGCAAAGCCCCAGGATGCATTTATCAATTGCAATGAATGTGCCACACTAATGAAAAATGTTGTTTATGTGGGAGGGTTTGGGAGGTATGGGGAGTGGGGAATATTGGAATCCCTATTTTTTTGTGTGTAACATTTGTATAATCTAAGTATCTTTTAAAAAAATTAAAAATATATATTAAAAAAAAGAAAGTACATTACATAACACACACACACAAAGAAGACAATGTGTGAGCATAAAGAAGAATTTGAAAATATAAAAGGAAACATAATAGAAATTATGGGGATTAAAGTCACAATAGAAGAGATTAAAATTTCAATAGATGCATTCAACAGCAAATTTGAACAAGCACAAGAAAGAATCAGCCAACCTAGAAGACAGGACTATTGAAATCTTACAAACAGAAAACAGAAAAAGAAAGAATGGAAAAAATTGAACAAGGTCTCAGGGATTTGAATGACAGCATGAAGTGCACAAACTTACTTGTCATGTGTGTCCCAAAGGAAAAGAGTAGGAAAAAGAGACAGAAAGACCATTTGAGAAAATAATGACCAAAATTTTTAAAAGTCTTAGGAAAGACATAAATGCACATGTACAAGAAGTGTAACATATTTCAAAAGGAATAAATCTTACTAGACTTACTCCAAGACACATACTAATCAGAATGTCAAATGCCAAAGATAAAGAGAGAATCCTGAAAGCAATGAGCAAGAAGTAAATAGTAACACAAAAGGGATCAACAATAAAACTAAGTACTGATTTCTCATCAGAAACCATAAAAAAATCACTGCGTCAATGAAGAAGTTGTATGAGAAATCAGTACCTATCTTGAGATGAATGAAAACAAGAACACAACGTATCAAAACTTATGGTATGCAGTTTTGGCAGTGCTGAGAGGAAACTTTATAGTGCTCAATGATTACATTAAAAAAGAAGAAAGAGCTAAAATCAAAGACCTTACTGCATACCTGGTGAAACCAGAAAAAGAAAAACAAACTAATCCAAAAGCAAGCAGAAGAAAGAAATAACAAAGAGTAGAGCAGAAATAATTGAAATTGAGAAATTAAAAACAAAACTAAACAAAAACAGAGAATTTACAGAACCAAAGGTTATTTCTTTAAGAAGACCAATAAAAATGAAAAACCCTTAGCTAGACTCTCAAGGAAAAAAGAGATGATGAAAATAAATCAGAAATGAGAAGGGGACATTACTACTGACCCCAAAAATAAAAAGGATCATAAAAGCAAACTATGAACAACTTTACACAAACCAAGTAGACAATGTAGATGAAATGGGCAAATTCCTAGGAACAGATGAACAGCCTACACTGACCCTAGAAAAAAAGACCCCAACAAATGAATTACAAGTAAGGAGATTGAATCAGTCATAATAAATCTCCCAAAAAAGAAAGCCCAGAAACATATGGCTTCACAGGTGAATTCTAGCAATCATTCTGAGAATAATTAATATGAATCCTCAAATTCTTCCAAAATATTGAAGAGAGAGGGAGCAGGTGAACTATGGGGATTTGTGGGTATGTGGTTGAAACTACAATGTTGGGGATGTTCTTCTGGCAAATATGGAAAGGGAGGGTTACTGGTTTAAGGTGTTGGATGTGGGGGGAATGCAGGACAGGGCACACCTGTGGCAGGCTTCTAGGGAATATGTAGTGTTCATCTTGTCAAAAATGTGTTGTTTCAATGGGTGGAGATTCACATAATGAGTGGGAAGTTGTTGGACTCCCATCCTGGGGAGATCAGCTATGTTCTCAAATAGAGGGGCGAGAGTCTCTTTAAAGCATAGGCAGTACCTAATAGGGGAGGAAAGGCCAGTATGTCAAGCCCTCAATGTTGTTGCAAGTAACTATGAATCTTATCCTTTAATGAGTTAATCTTGGTGGCTACCATAGGTCCTGAGGGATAGGGGAGGGAGGAATAGAGTAGATGGAACATAGGGCATTTTTGGGGTGATGGAATTGTTCTACAGGATCTTGCAATGATGGATACTGACCATGTTAAACTTCATCAAAATCTATAAAAGTGTATAATCCAAAATGTAAGCCATAATGTAAATCACTGACCATGGTTAGTAGCAATGTTTTAATATTTGTACATCAATAGTAACAAGTGTACCATCCACATGGAAAATGTTATAGTAGGGGAAAGGGGAAGAGATGGAGGATGTTAGGTATATGGGAATCACCTATATTCTGTACATGACTTTTCTGTAACCTAAAGCTTCTTTGAAGACAAAATGTAAAAAATAAGACACTGGGGAAATAGATGGAAGAAAATGTCACTGTACATACAAGACAACAGATCTTACAGTGATGAAAGACACAATGTCAAATTTTTAAAAAAATTATATATATATATACTTCTATTATTTCAAACTTTTAAGTTTTTAAAAATTTTATTTGATACTTTTAAAACTATCATTATTATATCATTTTCCTATTAATTGTATTCAGTTATTTTGTTGGCTTCAATTTTGAAGAAGTTTTGGATCACAGAAGGGTTACAACTCTGGCAAGGGAGGATAACTGGTGTGGGGTGTCAGAGATGGGGGATGCATGGGATGAAGTTCACCTGGGGCATACCTATAAAGCATATGACTGTGTTCAAGTGTTCATGGGGCATTGTCACAGTGGGTGGAGAGTCACACAATAACCAGAAGGGTATCCAATTCCAATCCTGGGGAGCTCTGCCATATTCTCTAATGGGACAGCAAAAATCCCCCTAGTACAGGGGCAGAGACTACTGAAGGAAGATGGGCCATTGATGAGCCCTTAATAGTGATGACTGTACTCATGAAACTTTACTTTTGAAATTGAAACTTAGCCTAGTATTATAGGGTACCTAAAAGGTACTTCCTGAGAGCCTCCTTGTTGCTCAAATGTGGCCTCTCTCTAAGCCAAACTCAGCATATAAATACATTACCCTCCCACCTGTGTGGGACATGACTCTCAGGGATGAGCTTCCCTGGCACTGAGGGATTATTATCAAGCACCAACTAGCAATGCAACTGGAAAAAGACTTTGACCAAAAGGGGGAAAGGGTAAAGAGAAATGCATTTATATGGCTAAAAGACCTCAAAGTGAGTCAGGAAGTCTTTCCAGAAGTTATGCTTATGCACATCTCAGCAGGATCTCATTGACTGCCAAAGTAAATATTGCCTCAAATAGCAGGGCTCCTGAGGGCTCTGGAGACATCCAGACACCATAGTCAAAGCAGACAGTTCAGGAGTTTGGCACCTTGCCAGTGGGTCCTACTTTAGAATTTATGCTCCCCACTGTGACAGAATTGGACTCAGTTGTGGTTTCCTTACATATGGCTCTTCTGCTCCTCCTATTTGTACCTATAGTTAGCACAAGAGTTGATAAGTGTATGTCCAAGAGACTTAAGTCTTTGGGCTTTCCATGTACCAGTTGGGCCCTGAATCTCAACAGATTTGCAACACCTACTCTCCAGTTCATTGGACTCAACCAGGACAACTAACAAGGAGATGATGATGGACAACGACCATCTCAAGGAACAGAGCCTGCAACTGCAAGCAAGATAGTCCCATCCATCTGCCCCATGGGATCTAAGCCCCCTTTCAATTAGAGGCAGGGTGGGCATCACCATCCCAGAATCCTCAGAATTGGGGAATTAAAGATGGACTAGAGTAGACTTACTGTTATTCTACTATAGACTTATTGTGATTCTAGCAATGGAAGAACTTTTATCATTGATGTGGAGGTAGTGGCCACTGGAAGTTCTGAGGGGAGGGAGAGGGAAAAATAGGTGTAATTTGGGGGCATTTTTGAGACTTAAGAACTGTCCTGAATGACATTGAAATGACAGATATAAGCTGTTGCAGATTGATGTAATTATGAATTTCAAAATAGATATTGGCTCATGCTTGTAAACTGGTCTGCATCTGGGCATGATTAAATTATGATTAGGGCGTTAACTGGGCCACACCAGTAGGGCATTGAGCCCCACCCCTTGGTGGGGTGGGAATCAAATATAAAAGGCAAGGCCAAGAACAGAGTTGAAACAGTTTCGATGTTGGAGTTCTGGTGAGGAAGGAGAGAAGGCCCTGGGATAGAGAAAAGCCATTTGCCTGAGAGTTCACAGCTGGCCTTGTGGAGAGAAGCAAAGCCTAGGGAGCCTCATAGTCTATAAGTTGACCTTGTGGAGGAGACAGAGGCGCTAAGACCGGAGAGAAACGCAGGGAAGAGAGGAACCCAAGAAGCCTGAACCCTGGCAAATGTCGGTGGCTTTCTTGCTCCAACACGTGGCAATGGACTTTGGTGAGGGAAGAAACTTATGCTTTATGGCCTGGTAACTGTGGACTTCTACCCCAAATAAATAATACCCTTTATAAAGACCAACCGACTTCTGGTATTTTGCATCAACACCCCTTTGGTTGACTAATACACAGGCCATTATATATCTTGTAATAACTTACAAAATTGTGCAGGAGAGAGTGTAAACTACAATGTAAACTATAATCCATCCTTGGTGGCAATGCTCCAAAATGTGTTCATCAATTGTAACAAATATACCACAGTAATGAAGGATGTTGTTAACATGGGAAAATGTGGGAGGGCTAGGGAGTGTAGCATATGGGAACCCCCTATATTTTTTATGTAACATCTATGTAATCTAAGTGTCTTTTAAAAAATAATAAATTTTAAAAATATTGAAGAGTGGGGTCCATTACCTAACTCAATCTGTGAGGCCAACATCACCCTAATACCAAAGCCAGATAATACCACAAGAAAAAAATTACAGACCATGCAGCCACTCCTGGTGGGAATGTAAAATAATGCAGCTGCTTTGATAGACCGTTTTGTTGTTCTTCAGAAAGCTAAGTATAAAATTGCCATATGATCCAGCAGTACCTCTACTAGTATATACCCAGAAGAACTGAAAGCAGGGATTGAACAAATATTTGCACAGTGATGTTCATAGCAGCAATATTCACAATTGCCAAAAGATGCAAGCAACCCAAGTATCCATAAATAGATGAATGGTTAAGCAAAATGTGTTATATACATACAGTGGAATATTATTCGGCTATAAAAAGGAGTGGAGTCCTGATGCATGTGACAACATGGATGAACCTTCATAACATTATGTTGTGTGAAATAAGCCAGACACAAAAGGATAAATATTATATGATCTCACTGTTATGAACTAATTATAGGAAATAAACTCATAGAGTTAGAATCTGGAATATAGGTTACCAAGAGATATATTGGTGTTAGAGAATGGGGAGTTGATGATTAACTTGTACAGAATTTGTATTTAAGCTGATGGTAAAGGTTTGGAAATGGATGGTGGTGATGGTAACACATTATTGTGAGTGGAATTAACAACACTGAAGTATATAGATGAATGTGTTTATAAGGGTAAACTTTAGTATGTATATATTATTAGATTAAAATTTAATAGATGAAACATAGAACTGTATAACACAGTGAACCCTACTGAAGAAAATGAACAAGTATAAGAATGTTCTTTCATTAATTTTAACAATGCATTATACTAATGCAAGGTGTTAATAATGGGGAAAATATATCTAATGTAAGTAATGGATGATAAATAGAACTATATTAATAATCTTTCATCAATTGTAACAAAGATAACTACTGCTAAAAAATAGTACAATTATAAAAAAGTGCTATCATCAATTGTAATGAATGCTCCACACCAATGCAAGTTGTAGGTGGTGGAGTTGTGTATGGAAATCCCATACTTTATGCATGATTGTTTTGTAACCTCACAACTTTTATAATAAAAAGAAATAATAAAATAATATAATAATAGGGAAAACTGCATATGTAAGCGGGTATTTGGGAACTCAGTACTTTCTTCATGATTTTTCTGTGAGCATATAACTTCTCTAATCAACATAAATAAATAAAAAATCTTTAATAAATAAATATTGACTGTTTAAAGGAAAAACAATAATGTATTTGGGGTTTATAATATATGTACTTATATGATATATAAAAATAGTACAAGGAAGTGTAGGAGAATGGAAGTACACTGTTGTAAGTTTTGTATATGTGAAGTGATATATTATTGCTTGTAGATAGAATTGTTAAATTAAAGATGCATATTTTAAACCCTAGAGCAACCACAAAAACATAAAATGTAGACGCTAGCAGAAATAAAATTGAATTATAAAAAATACTGAATTAATAGAAGACAGGAAAAGAACAAAGAAAAAATTGGACAGATAGAGAAAAACTAGCAAGATTGCCATTTATATACACCATACACACTACACACACACAAATGCATTAATAACTTCATAAATGTAAATGGTCCAAGTACTTCAAATTAAGGCAGAAAATTTCAGACTAAATAAAAAAGCAAGACCTAACTATATGGTTTATATGTATATATATATACACACACATATGAGAAGTGAACTTACATAACAATCATGCATAATGTGCAGAATTCCCATACAACACCCCTTCACCAACACCTTACATTGTTGTGGAACATGTTGTTACAGATTATGAGAGAACATCAGACACTAACTATGGTCTATAGCATACATTTGGTCTATTTTTCTATAACCTCCTATTATTAACACAGTACCTTCTTTCACAGTGATGAAAGATTATTACAATATTGCTGTTAACTATAGTCCATGAGTTACATTAATTCAATTTTTCCCATGCATCTCCAAATTCTTAACACTTTGTAATAGTGATGTACATTTGTTCTAGTTCATAGAAGAACATTCTGGTATTTGTACCATTAATCAAAATCTTCACCCACCTCCAGATTCACTATGTTGCTCAGTCCCTAGATTATTCTCTAGCTTTGTTTCAATTGATATTTATATTCCTGGACTACCCATTTCATCCACAACCCCATTTATAAACCAGCTGTGTTAGTTATACTCACTGTAATGTGTTATCATCAATGCTATCCATTTCCACACCTTTAAAGTCAAGCTAATTAAAAATTCTACAAACATCAGTACCCCTCCTCAGCCCTCATCTCCTAGTAACCTATACTCTAGGTTTTAGCTCTATGTGTTTATTCTCCATATTTAGCTCATATTAGTGAGACCATACATTATTTGTCCTTTTGTGTCTGGCTTATTTCACTCAGCCTAATGTCTTCAAAGTTCTTCCATGTTATCATGTGTCCAAATTTCATTTCTTCTTACAGCAGTATAGTATTCCATCATATGTATATATCACATTTTGTTTGTCCATTCATTGATTGATGGACACTTTTAGCAATTGTGAATAACGTTGCTATGAACATCAGTGTGCAAATGTCTGTTTGCATCACTGTTTTCACTTCTTTTGGGTATATTCCTAATAAAGTGATTGTTGGATCATATGGCAATTCTATATTTAGCTTACTGAGGAACCACCAAACTGTCTTTCACAGAGGCTGCACCTTTCTACATTCCAACCAACAGTGAAGTAGTTTTCCTATTTCTCCACATCCTCTCCAGCACTTGTTGTTTTCTGATTTTTTAATAATGGTCATTTTATGAGGTATGAGATGATATCCCATTGTTGTTTTGATTTGCATTTCCATAATAGCTTGTGATATTGAACACTTTTTAATGTGCTTTTTCACCATTTGTATTTCCACTTTGGGGAAATATCTATTTAAGTCTTTTGCCCATTTTAAAATTGGATTGTTTGCTCTTTTATTGCTGAGTTGTATGATCTATTTATATAGCTTGGAAATCAAACCCTTATTGGATATGTGATTTCCAAATATTTTCTCCCATCGAGTGGGCTACTTTCCCCCTTCTTGGCAAAGCCCTTTGAATTACAAAAGTGTTTACGTTTGAGGAGGTCCTACCTATCCATTTTTTCTTTTGTTGCTCATTCTTTTGGTGTAAGGTTTAAGAATCCACCACTTATCACCTGGTCTTGAAGATGTTTCTCTACATTTTATTCTAGCAGTTTATGGTTCTTTTATATCTATGTCTTTGATCCATTTTGAGTTAATTTTTTATAAGACATGAGATGGGATCCTCTTTTTTCTTTTGGATATGGGTATACAGTTCTCCCAGAACCATTTGTTGAATACACTGTTCTGCCTCAGCTGGGTAGGCTTTGCAGCTTTGTCAAAAATCGCTTGACATAGATGTGAGGGTCTGTTTCTGAACTATCAATTCAGTTCCATTGGTTTATATCTCTATCTTTATACCAGTAACATGCTATTTTACCACTGTGACTCGGTATTATGAATTAAAGTCTAGAAGTGAGAGTCCTCCAACTTTATCCTTCCTTTCTAAGATGTTTCTGGATATTTGGGGCCTCTGACACTTACAAATAAATTTGATAATTATGTTTTCCATTTCTTTTAAAAAGCCTGTTGGAATTTTTATCAGGATTGCATTGAAGCTTTGTATCAATTTGGGTAGAATTGACATCTTAACAATATTTAGTCTCCCAGTCCATGAAAAGGAATGTTCTTCCACTGATTTAGGTCTTCTTTGATTTCTGCATTGCAGTTTTCTGAATACATCTTGGTTAAATTTATTCCTAAATATTTGATTCTTTTAGTTGCTCTTGTAAATGGAATTTTTTCCTGACTTCCTCTTCAGATTGCTCATTACTACTGTATAGAAACATTACTGATTTTTGCATATTAATCTTGTATCCTGACACTGCTGAACTCATTTATTAGCTCTAGTAGCTTTGCTGTAGATTTTTTTGGACTTTTTAGTATAGGACCATATCATCTGCGAATAGTGAAAGTTTGAATTCTTCCTTTCCTATTTAGATGCATTTTAATTCTTTTTCTTGCCTGATTGCTCTAGCTAGAACCTCTAGCACTATGCTGAACAACAGTGGTGACAATGAGTATCCTTGTCTTGTTCCAGATCTCAACAGGAAAGCTTTCAGTCTTTCACCACTGAGTACCATGTTAGCTGTGGGTTTTTCATATATGACCTTTATGATGTTAAGAAAGTTTCCTTCAATATCCATTTTTGGAGTGTTTTAATCAAGAAAGGATATTGTATTTTGTCAAATGCCTTTTCTGTGTAAATAGAGATGATCGTGTGATTTTTCTTCTTTGATTTATTAATGTGGTGTATTATGCTGATTGATTTCCTTGTGTTGAACCACTCTTGCAGGCTTGGTATAAAACCCACTAGATCATGATGAATAATTCCTTTAATTACTCATCATGAATAATTGTTGGATTTGATTAGCAAATATTTTGTTGAGGATTTTTGTATCTGTATTCATTAGGGAAATGCACCTGTAATTTTCTTTTTTCATAATCTGTCTTTGGTATTAGGGGGATATTGGTTTCATAGAATCAGTTTGGTAGCATTCTTCTTCAAATTTTGGAAGAGTTTGAGTAATACTGGTATTAAATCTTCTTTGAATGCTTGGTAGAATTCACCTGTGAAGACATCTGGTCATGGGCTTTTTATTTTGGGGAGATGTTTGATGACTGTTTCAGTGTTTTTATTTGTGATTGATTTGTTGAGGTCTTCTATTTCTTCTAGGAACAATATAGGTTGTTTAAATGTTTTATAGGAATTTTCCCATTTCATAAACTTTGTCTGGTTTGTTGGCATAGAGTTGTTCATAGTATTCTCTTATGATCTCTTTTATTTCTGTGGGGTCAGTAGTAATGTCCCTGTTTTCATATCTGATTTTATTTGCATCATGTCTCTTTTCTTCTTTGTCAGTCTAGCTAAGGGTTTGTCAGTTTTGTTAATCTTGAGGAACCAACTTTTGATTTTGTAAGTTATCTCTACTGTTTTCTGTTCTCAATTTCATTTATTTCTGCTCTGATCCTTGTAATTTAACTCCTCTGCTTTCTTTGGGAATAGTTTGCTGTTCTTTTTCTAGTTTCTCTAGTCATGTAGTTAGGTCATTGATTTTTAACTCTCTCTTCTTTTTTTAATGTAAGCATTGAGGGCTGTAAATATCAGTTTTAGCACTTCCTTAGCTATATCCCATAGGTTTTGATATGTTGTGTTCTCAATTTCATTCATCTTGAGATATTCACTAATTTCATTTGCAATTTCTTCTTTGATTCACTGATTATTTGAGTGTGTTGTTTAATATCCTCATACTTGTGAATTTACCCTTTTTCTGCCTCTTGTTGATTTCCAGCTTCATTCCCTTATGATGAGAGAAAGTGCTTTGTCTAATTTCAATCTTTTTAAATTTATTCAGATCTATTTTGTGACCCTACATATGGTCTATCCTGCAGAAAGATCCATGAGCACTTGAGAAGAACGTATATCCCGCTGTTCTGGGGTGCAATTTTCTGCATATGTCTGTTAGGCTTTGTTCATTTATCATATTATTCAAGTTCACTGTATCTTTATTGATCTTCTTCCTAGATATTCTATCCAATGATGAGAGTGGTGTGTTGAAGTCTCCTATTATAATTATAGAGACATCTATTTCTCCCTTCTATTTTGCCAGTGTTTGCTTCATGCAATTTGGGGCCTTCTGGCTAGATGCATATACATTTATGATTGTTATTGCTTCCTCGTGAATTGCCCCTTTTATTAATATAGAATGTCCTTCATTGTCTCAAATAACAACTTTGCTTTTGAGATCTATTTCATCTAATATAAGTATAGCTTCTCCTGCTTTTTCTTTCTTTCTTTCTTTTTTTTTTTTTTTTTTTTTTTGGTTATTGCATGTGTGGAATAACTTTTACCAGCCTTTCACTTTCAATCTATATATATCTTTGGGTCTATTATGAGTCTCTTGTAGACAGCATATAGATGGCTCATATTTTGTTATCCATTCCTTCAGTCTGTGTCTTTTGATTGGAGAGTTTATTCCATTAACATTCAATGTTATTACAGTAAAGGCAGGTCTTACTTCACCCATTCTGACTTTTGGGTTTTATCTGTCATATCTTTGTTTCACTACTGTTTTTACATTTTTAGTTACTTTTACTGATATAATCTTCATTTCTAGACTCTTTTCCAAGTGTCTCTCTTGCCTTTTCTTTAAAGGCTGTAGCACTCCCTTTAGTATTTCCTGAAAATCTGGTCTCTTGGTTACAAAGTCTCTCAGTTTTTGTTTATCTGTGAATATTCTATACTCACTCTCACTTTTTAAAAATAATCTTGACAGATATAAGATTCTTGACTAGCAGTTTTTCTCTTTCAGTAACTTAAGTATACCACTGCCTTCTTGCCTCCATGGTTTCTGATGAGAAATCAGCATTTAATCTTTTTTGGTCATCCCTTGTATGTCATGAATCAGTTTTCTCTTGCTTCTTTCAGCATTCTCTCTTTATCTTTGGGCTTTAACATTCTGATTAATATGTGTGTCAGAATAGGTCTTTTAGGATTTATTTGGATGGGAGTACATTGTGCTTTTTGGATATGGATATAAATGTCTTTCAGTAGGGTTGGGAAATTTCCTACCATTGTTTCTTCAAATATTCCTTCTGCTCCTTTTCCCTTCTCTTCTCCTTCTGGGACACCCATGAAATGCATGCTTGCAGGTCTATTGCCATCATTTACTTCCCTGAGATGCTTTTCAATGTTTTTCCATTCTTTTCTTTATCAGTTCTTTTGTATGTTCGTGTTCTGTGGTATATGTTCAAGCTCACTGATCCGTTCTTCTGTCTCTTCAAATCTGCTGTTATATGCCTCCAGAGTATTTTTAATTTCATTTATTGTGCCTTTCATTCCCATAAGAACTGCTAATTTTCTATGTATGCTTTCAAATTCTTCTTCGTGCTCACTCAATGTATTTTTAATGTCCTTAATCTCTTTAACCATCTCATTGACTTTACTAAGGGGATTTGTTTGAACATCTATGATTAATTTTCTCAACTTCTTATGTCATCTGGAGGCTTATCTTGTTCCTCTGACTGGGCCATATCTTCCTGTTTCTTGGTAAGGATTGTAATTTTTTGTTGGTGTCTTGGTGTCTGGTTTACTAGATGTGTTTATTCTGGGTGCAGTCTCTCTCTTTAATCCAGGGCTTTCATTTGATTAGCTTTGTGCTGCAACCCATCTTTGATACTTGGTTAAATTTTGGAACTTTTTAGTGGCTCCTGTTTAGTCAATCTGAAATTTTTAAAAACTCTTTTTCATCTGTTTCTTGCCCTTTCTCCCTTGGTGGTTACTTCATCTGAGCCAAGGATGCATTTGGTACTGTAAGCTATGGAGGCTGTAGCTGCCTATGTTGCCCCAGGAACTGATGATGCTTCTCCCACTTTTATCACCTTCCAGTGGCAGGGACAGAGCTGCAGCTATGTACAGTAATGCAAGCCATGCAAGCCCAAACTGTCTGTAGTTGCCAAGAGAGACTAATGAAGCTTCATACCCCTTCCTCCCCTGCCTGTGGTATGGATTGAGCCACAGATGTGGGCAGCAAACTAAGCCACATGATCAAAACTGACTGCAGTTGCCCAGGAAGACTGATGAAGCACTGGCTAGGGGTGGGGATGAAAGCACCTGAAGTTGTTATGAAAGGTTGAGGAAAGACCACACCTACTCCTGTCTTATTGGGGGTAGGGATGGAGCCACAGGTGTCCAACAATCTAGTCTGTGCAAGCCAAAAACACCTGCAGCTGTCCAGAGAGGCTAGGATACTATCGCCCAACTATCCTATCAGGGGGCAGGGATGTAGCCACAGGTATCCAACAATCCAGTCCATGTGGGCTGAAAGTGCCTGCAGTTGCCCAGAGAGTCTAGAGAAACACTACCTCCTTCTTATCCTATTGGGGGGCAGGGATGGAGCAACAAGTGTCCAAAAGTACAGTCTGTTGGGCCAAAAAACAAAAACAATCCTATCTGTGTGGCACAGTTTCCTCCAGCTTCCTTTCTGCCAGAGGTGGGGCTGGAGCCTAGACTATGGTTGTGATCCAACCTGGAAAGAAGCCAGTTCCTACCATCACTGATTTTAAATCATCCTCACTTCCTCTCATGCTGGGGGTGGAGTTAAAATGGAGGCTACTTATCTATTTCTGACTTGGACAGGTTCAAACTTTAGCTGTTCTTAGGATTGGACTTTAGTCAGCCAAATTTACTAATCAGTAGCTGAAGTTGGTGCCCGACCATCTCTTCCTCCTCCATTTTTGGGAAATGGAGCTTCCAACTCTAGCCAGGGAATAGCTTCTGAGGTGGCTTGCACCATGAACAGGGGATGGCCACCAGCCTCCATGGTGTGTAATACTTTACTCACAAATTTTCCCTGTAGATGGGCAGTCTCCTCCTTCCATTCTTCCATGAATGTTGCAGGATGCTCTTCTCTTCACCTGTGCCTCCCAAACAGGTGTTTGGTTAGCTCTGGATGATTACTAACTGCTCTGTAGGATGCACTGATTCTTGGTACTCCTTACTCTGCCAATATCTCGCTCCTTTCCCCTCAATTATATGGTTTTTATAAGAAATCTTCTTTAAATCAAAAGAAATAGATAGTTTCTCATAACAGGATGGAAAGAAGATATATCAAGCAGGCATTAAGCATATGACTGCTGGAATGCTATACTAACATTAATTATTGGGTATTAAGAGACATATTTCATAGTAATAAAGGTTTAATTAATTTAGGAAAAATAAAAATCTTTATTGCACCTAATAACAGAGTCTCAAAGTATATATTGTAAAAACAGTAAATATATACAAAGTAAACATTGAATGAATTGAAATGAGAAATAGATATATCTGCAATGATAATTGCAAATTTCAACACTTGAATCACAGTAATTGATAGCACAAGTAGACCGAAAAATCAGTAAAGATATTAATTACTTAAAAAAAAAAAACTACCATTCAACTTTACCTGTATTAATTGGCAAAACACTACTGAAGAATAAGAGAAAATGCATTCTTTTTAAACTGAATTTATAGCATGTAAAACATTCTCCAAGTTAAACCATATCTTGGGTCATAAAAATGTCTCAAGAAACTTAGAAGGATTGAAATAATACAATTGTCTCCAGACACAACAGAATAACATTAGAAAAATAACAGAAAAGCATTAAATATTTTGAAATTAAACAATATCCTTTAAAACATAATTTAGTGAAAATAATTTAAACTCAATAAAAATGAAAGCACAACATATTGAAAAGTGTGGGTTGGAGCCAAAGCTTAATATTTCCTTAGAGGGAAATTTCTTGCTTAAAATGCTTTCATTGGAAATAAGGAAAGTTATAGAATTAATTATGTAATCTACCATCTTACACATGCAGTAGAAGGAGAACAAATTAAACCCCAAGTAATTAAAAAAGGAAATAATAAAGACTAGTGTAGACATTAATGAAATAGAAAACAGAAAAGCAACAGAGAAATAACTGAAACCAAAAGCTGGTTCCTTAAAAGATCTGATCAAGAATAGAAGGTAGACAAAACATAACCAATATCAGGAATGAGTGAACATCACAACAGATCCTACAGATATGGAAAGCATAATAAGGAGCTATTATGAATGAGTTTATCCCAATAAATTTATAAAATTTATTCCTAGAAAGACAATACATTTTAAAAATTAACCCAGGAAGTATAAGAAAACCTGAAGTCCTGTATCCATACAAAAAAGCAATTAATTCATAGTTAAAGTCCTTCCCACAAACAATATTCTAAGCACAAGTGTCTTAACAAATGATTTCAATAAATGCCAATTATACACTAATGTTTCCAGAAAAGAGAGGAGGAAATATGTTGCAACTTATGTAGTAATTACACCTTGATTAAAAGACATTTAAAAACCACCAGAATAATATCCCTCATTAATATAAATGCAAAAATATTAACAAAATATTAGCAAAATGAATCTGGAAATATACAAAGTGGACTAATATGTGTTGGACAAGTAAGATTATATCCCAGTAATACACAGTTGATTTTATATTTGAAAATATTCAAAGTAATTGACAATATGAACAGAATAATGGAGAAAAATAATTTCATTATCTCAATATATGCATAAAAATTATTTTTAAAAATACATCATTTGTTTAAGTTAAAAACTATTAGCACACAGGCTTAGAGAGGAACTTCCGCAATTTAATAAAAGGCAACTATGAAAAATCTATAGTTAACATTGTACGTAATAATTAAAGTCTGACTGTTTTTCCCTAAGATTGGAAACAAGGCAAGATGGTGGCCCTTTCCGCTTTTGTTCAACATTGTGCTGGAGGTTTTATTTAGTGCAAAAGAGAAAAACAAAGAAATGAAAGATATAAAGATTGGAAAAGAAGAAATAAAACTATCCTTGTGAACAGATGATGTGATTGTATGTATAGGACATTCTAAGAACTCAACATCAACAATAAAAAGGTGCAAGGTATGTTTAACAAGGTTACAGTACACAAAATCAGTATAAGAAAACCAAATGTATGCCTATACTAGCAAGGAAACATTTGAAAATAATTTCAAGAAAAAACATATCATTTATAATGCCTTACAAAAACATGAAATTCATAGAGATAAATTTAACAAAATATGTTCAAGACATACTGTGACTACTACAAAACATTGTTGAGGCAATAGATCTGTGTGGCCAAATTGATACTAGAATAATAATATTCCAAAAGCCAATTTCTTTCTGTATTTTCTGTATGAAACTGTCAATATCATGAATAGAAAGGGAGAATCATAAAGGAGAAAACAAATGATGTTCAGTTGCATTTGTGTTACCTAAAGAAGCAGTGTTTGTGTGTGTGTGTGTGGGGGGTACAATCAGCTGAACTTTAGGGACTCAGTGCTGTTGCTTTGGAGGCACCCATACTTGTATTTTGCATTCTCCAAATATGCCAAAGACAAACTATTTCATCATTTATTGCAAATAACACTCTTCCCCCAGACCTACCATAAAATTTCTGTGATATATTGTCTTCCAGTTGTTAAAAAAATTAGAGTTGCAGTCACTGTAGAAAAAAAAGGCAACTTAGGTATGAAAGACCCATTAGAAAATGTTATCCTCAAATTAGTCCATAGATTCAATATGATCTTTGTGATATATATAGCATTCTCTACCTGACCAAGAAATGACCTTGTCCCTACTCTACTCCTCAGATATCCCTTTCTGTAATATCCTGGAAGCAACCTTTGTAGTAGCTTAGGCTGCTACAACCTTGAGCACAGCCCACCCTAATACTTAGCCACTTTTGTTCTCCACTATTTATAATCTATAAAGTTTTTGCCAAGGCACAGACATACTCAAGTGAACTTCTTTTCACTTGCTGTCACCCTGTAGCTTCAGCCCTCCATATGTAAGTTTCCTCAAATACTGTTGGGCTGATCACACTGGAGTTTACTGCTTCCTTATTCAAAATCTCAACTGGCTCCATATTAGGACTGTTTGGGATAGTCTCAGCTCGGTATTCCCCTACTTCCTCTTTCAGGGAGAGTCCTGTTGCTGATTTAGCAGGACACAACACAATACTCCTCAAAATCTCATTAGACTTTTTTAAAAAACAGATATTGGCACAGTGATTCTAAAATTTGTAGGAAAAATAAAAAAACTGAGACTAGCTGAAACAATTTCCAAAAAGAGATTTCAACACTTTATAAAAAGTAACAGTAATCAAGACAGTGTGGGCTTGGTGTAAGAAGGCATATTTAGATCAATGAAACAGAATAAAAAGTCCAGAAATACACAAAAATCAGTCATATTCAATAGGTTTTTGAAGGTACTGTAGTTATTCAATTGTGGAAAGGATAATCCTTTCAATAAATGGATATTCCTAAGGGGAAAAAAAAATTTACCACCCTTACCTCATACTATATAAAAAAACCAACTCAAATACCTAAAATTTAAAACTATAAAACTTCTAGAAGAAAACATAGGAGAAAATCTGTATAACCTTATATTAGACAAATGCAAAACTATAAATAAAAAGAATTGATAAATTGGATTTCATCAAAATTAACACTTTTGAAGACCGTAATTAAGAAAGGGAAAGGCAAGCCACAGACTGGATGCAATCATTACTCGTATCTGACAAAGAACTTGAATCCAGAATATAAAAATGATCCTTACAATCGAAGAGGACTATTAAAAACCTTAAGAACTGGGCAAAATATTTGAATAGATATTTTACCAAAAAAAGATACCTGAATAACTGATAAGCACAAGAAAATTGCTCAGTATTACAGGTCTCAGGAAAATGAAACAAAGCCACTTGAGATAACCCTATACATCCACTAGAATGGCTAATTTAAAATATTGAAAATACCAAGTGTTGACAAGGTTGTACAACAACTGGAAGTCCAATATATTGCTGGAATAACTACTTTGGTGATCAGTTTGGCAGTTTCTTTCCATATGACTTAGAAATTCCACTCTAAGAGGGGTGAAAAGCCTTGTACTTGAAAATTCAAAACAACTTTAATCTCAATAGCAAAAAAAAAAAAAAAAAAAAAAAAAAAATTCCCAAAACAAAACAAAAACAAAATCTGTAAACAATCCAAATATCCAGCAAGTGAATGCATTAAAAAATGTGTGGTATATCCCTGTAACAGAATATTGCTCAGCAATAAAATGTCTGTGATATTGATATTGTGACTATGTGTATGAATCTCAAAAGCATTATGCTGAGCTAAAGAAGCTGTACAGTCCATGACTTTATTTAAATGAAATCCTAGATGAGGCACAATTAATCTACAATGATATAAAACATATTGGTGATATCTGATGTAGGGGGACTGACTGATAGCAAAGGGGCCCAAGGAAAGTTTTTGTACTGATAGAAATGTTCTATATCTTGATTGTGGTGCTGTTTATAATGGTAGAGTCAAAACTCATTAAACTGCTATTCTAAGTAAAATATACAAAAATTATACAAAAAAGTTGACTGACGGAATATGATTTAAATTCTTACGGAAGGAAAAACTGCGATTTTGGACTTGCTCCTTTCCACCTATAGGTCTTCGTTTCCTTCCATGTTAAATGAGGACAGGTTGAACTAGATAATCATTAAGACTCATCATATCACATATTTTTAAGGAAAGTCTTAAATTTCCCCTCCCTTCCCCCATGTTTCCCCTTAATCAGAGAGGCAGCCTGATATAGAAGAGAAAAGATGGTCTTGGATCCAGGCAAACCAAGATAAACATTCTGATTCTCAAACTTATTAGCTGGGTGAGAAGAAATTAAACTTCTCATGCTTCCAATTTCTTCATCAATAAAATTAAGATAAAAATCCATACTTTATAGTTTGCTTGTGAAAAGTCAAATGGTGCAAAAATTTATGAATGTCTTTAGCTTCAATAGTTGCTGAGTATGTATAAATCCATTCTCTTTCACCAGAGATAATTTCAAGATTCAAAACTAAAAGTTAAATTGAATTCTTCTAGGGACAAATAATATGTACTCTTATCTACTGAATTCTCCAAGGAGGACATTTGAGTTTCTATAAAAGATCTCACATTCTACTAACTGCCTTTGCAGATGCTCTGAGCACAGCACCTGTCAAGCTATTGAGGGCAAGAAGACAAGCAGTAAGGAAGGGCTCGGCAGTGGGAATAAGATAGGCTGTCCTAGGGGAGCCTCAGCTCTGGACTGCTTTTTCATGCTGAGTACCTTTACAAAGCTGAACCACATGAATCTTTTCTTACTCTCTGATCCAATGGAAGGACTCCCAAGTGAGCTATAAAAGTTATTTAGTGCACTTTCTTGGGTATCTCAAATATATATCCAAATTTATGACATTTCAAGAAATTCACATTTTAAAAAATCCTACTGTGATTTTGCTTTGGTTACTTTTCATCTAAATTTAAAAAAATCACCCTAGCTATAGGCATCTATTAAAGCAATGAAGGCACAGACAGAATGATTTAGTGCAGGGGTTCTTAAAAAGGGGTCCATGAGCTTGAATTGAAATAAAAAAAAAATGTTATTCTTGTGGGGATGTGTTGGTGTGGGTGTGATATATTTATTAATACACAGTATAGTGTGGACTTAGTAAGGGGTCCATGGTTTTCACTAACTGGCAAAGGGGTCCATGGAACAAAAAAGGTTAAGAACCCCTGAATTTAGTGTCTTGGGGACCTAAATTCCTCAGTCTTGTGAAGAATTAAAGGTGACATTTTCTTAAATATACAATATTTTCTGAATGGGCAAGGACTTGATGTTTTACCAGATCACAAGGGGATAAAAGAGTTTAAATGAGACTTCAATGACATACCAAACCAGGTCAGAAAAATGTAGATACCTTTAAACTCAACAACCACCTACAGACACAGAATGTTTCACAACCTTTGTCTCAGCCAACTACTCACAATAGGGTAGTTTAAACAACTCCTCTAGGGCCAATTTAAAAGGGTAAACATGAGAGAAGCTTTTATTAATGCTTCCCTTCATCACAAAAGCAATTTCCCACTGTCATCTGAGCTTTTTACGATGGCCCACTACCAGCACAAGCCATTTTAGTTTGCCTCTGACTGTGCATCAAGTAGAAAAGAAAACAAATCAAATAATTAAAATGGTCAGAAAGTTACCATTCTGAAATGGCTCGATCCTCTAAAATCACTTGAAAGATCCTGTGTTTCTGAAAAGGGCAAAGGGGAACAGAGCAATGGTTTTCTCCTCTTCTCAAAATGAGCCAGACATCCTAGATATCTTCTTTCCTAAGGCTGTGAACGGGTCTTTCATCATGGGTACTGAACCAGCTGTTGCCTACCTCTATCTTTAGGTAATATCTACAGTTGTCATCCTGTGTCCCAGGGATTTTAGGACTAGGATACCTTCTGACTGATTGAAAAATTCATACTCGTTGATCATGGTGAGAAGTGAAGATTATCCCCATTAAGGCATAAGAATGTTCTGGCAGAAAGAGGGTTAACATTCACTCCCTTGAGCCAGTAGCTCCCACACCTGTCAACCATCAAAGCAGGGGCTTGCCAGGAACCTAGGAGTGAATGGCATGGGCACAGCTGTAGCAAATTAGTGTATCCTGAGGAGGTCCAGCATAAAAGAACTGAACTCTTGCATATGTCTCTATGGGGTTTTGACTGATCCAAAAACTATGTTGCTAAGGGGAATCAAAGCTGGTGGGAGCCTCAGCGACTTCCAGCCCAGCCTTTCCTTAATAATATATAATATGTAAAATTACGGGTGTGCCTATATTTGTATATGTATATCTATATATTTTTCATAAGGCCCTTCAGTATTATAGCAGAACACCTACATTTTAAAATAATTTTTAAACCATGAGACATTATTTAGTAAAGGATATAATGATAACAATGGTCTTTCAACATTTTTATTGCCAGGTATGGGACAACATAATTATTGATCAAACAATATTTATTGATTTTCATCAAAGTCCTTTCTCAAAAGTACATAGGTGCAACAAATAAGGCAATCATATGTGTGAATGTTTTAAAGAATGTGACTATATAAATGAATAATTTGGGGAAAAAAAAAAACTTGTCCAAATTGTAACAATATCTTGATATATGTAGAAGTTAATTTCCTTATTTTGAACTCTAAACTCTGATTTGGTTTTGTTTCCTTTTTTAACTGAGGAAAATACCCAAATGGTTATGTCATAATCGAGTCACTTATATTAGTATAAGATGTTCTAGCCTTTGAGCCCTCCCTGTTTTCAGCTTTGTGTCAATTATAAAAGTAGAATTGTAGGAAGGGAAGGAAGGCTATACAGTGGGAAAAATATCAAAGGTGAAAGAAACATGGAGTGATGCTTAAATGGTACTTTACATTTCTGCCCGCATATTTTTCTAGAGGAATCTGAAGAAGATATTTCAAGCAATAATAGAATAAAAACATTGCGGAATGCTGTGCATTCTCTTTGCACTGAGAGGGAACTAGAAAAAAAAAGTGGGGACAGAGGGGACACATCTTAGTGGCTCTACAAAGCCAGCACACTCTCAGTAAAGGAGCAAAAAATAAATAAAAGTGAATATATCTAATTGTTTTTAAAAGTTAGGCCCATTGGCTATAGTTTAATTACAGTCTACCACCAAATCCTATATTAGAATAAAAAAGCACAACCTTAAAGAAAAAAAAATGCGCTGAACAAAACTTCTTGAACACTAAAGGGTTATAATTTAATGTCTTGCACACTATATGCCTCATTTATAGCAAAGACATAACCAAATCAATTTTGAAAGAGTCTGTTTCCCAGAGCTCTCTATTTAGATGTGAAATTATTGAAGAAGAGGGCAATTGATGGGATAAGTATTAGATTTGGCCCAGCACAGTCACTCAAAGCAGAAAAAAAGCCAATCTAAATTGCTATTTGAAAATTTTGTAATAGTGCACAGATAATTGATTTAGAGATCTCTCAATTCATCAAAATACCCCAAGCATCTTAAGAAGTTATTTTAATTACAATGGCTATTAATGGACATTGCAGCATCCGTTTCTTAAGGACCTGCAGAATCTGCAAAGTCCTGCTGAGCAGACCTCACTCTGTAATGGAGATGCCTAACTCACCCCAATTGACTTAACAAGATCTAACTGACATACAGAATAGAAATTGAATGGCCTCACTTTCTTCCCTGGCACTGGCACTGACCCATTATTGCCCTCAACTCTGCCCTCATCTGTTCTTAAAGGATGGAGGAAAAGCTTAAGAAGAGGGAGTTACCTTGCTTCTACATCAAGACTGCCAACACATACCCTAACATATGCACACTGCAGAATTTCGTGATGTGTGCATTTTCAGTCACCTGACATGTTCACCAAGTGAGCATCAGCTTATTTCACATGTGCTTGTAGAAAAGCAATGAGTTGCAAGGATATTTTCGTTATAGTGAATCGAATATAAACCATTGACTTAAATTCATTAGGCATTCCTCACTTCTGCACTATAAACACATCTGAATGAAGAAAATGGAACCTCAAATTGGAGCTATTTTTCCAAAATACTTAATTCAACCAATTATTTAAAATTAAGAATTGTCCACCAAAACATTTGGTGTTTCATATGGACAATATACATTTGGTTAACTAATGATGTTCTAATACAGAACAAAGCAGAGGTCTACAAATATCAATAATTTAATCATCTAATAGTGATGGATCTAGTACATAATTGAAATCTAGCTATGGCCACTGTCTTGCTAGCAGTTATCACAGCAGTGATATCATCCTTTCCAGTATAGAAAGGGGATCAGCAGTAATATATCAGTTCTGATTTCTCTGCTCAGTGCAAACATTTGTTGGAACTCTGTTTTTTCAAGTGAGAAACTAAGTATTAATGACGAAGGGTGGGTGGTTAAACTTTACATTTGCTAAACTCATATGCAAAAAAGTACCATTCTTTTTATGGATAACTATTTCCATATTTTTCTGAAGATTAGATTCTCTTTAATTGTGGCAGGAGGAGCTAGGATAGATGAGGTTTTTAAATATGTCAACTAAAGGTAACATCTCTTTCATCTTTAAACTGTCCCTTTGGAGTTATCTTTGTTCAAGATGGTGCCTAGATATAGTAAGAGGAATCAGAAAAACTCAAATTTAAGTGGTAATCTCTTGTAAATGTCCCTTATCCCACTTGGTCATTTGTTTCCTGCTGTCATCTACTTTTGATATCTATGGCCCACACCACAACCTCTGGTAAGAACCCCCTGGCCCTTGACCTAGGATCCTAATAGTTGCCCTGCTGGTCCTCAAGACCAGTGGTTTCTCTGTTCTCCAATGGGGCCATGCAGTGACTTTGAGACATCTCCCTTACTAGGGCCAGAATGCATGGAATCAAGGGTAGGAGTGAGTGAGAGGTTGTTTATGGCCTTTTGACCATCACTATTTGGCTGCAGGTACCCAATGTCAGGTGGAACATTCATCCAAGTGGCCTCCTCCTTAAGGCCCAACAGGTTGTGGGCATCCAGCCTCCATTTCTGGCAGTTCCCCAACCCCCAAACCTCTCTGAGGTTTCTCTATCATGAGGGCTAAAACAGAGAACTAAAGACACTGGCATTTGTTCTATTGTACCTTTTTTTCTCTCTTAACCTACACATTCCATTGTCTCAGATATGCTCTCCTTGGACACCTGTCTATTATATCTTGTGGCCATGTTCTGTCTACCTATATTTTATAGTGGTCTAAGTAAAATGCAAATTTCAGATCTCTAAAGTTTGTCTTTAATGTGAAAGAAAAATTGAAAATTAGAAATTGTTTAGCCTTCATTTAAGCCTGGATTTCAAAACTATTATTTTATTAGAGCACTGAAACCTTAATTTGCTGCAAAGAACTGATATATTTGTTCCATATTTTATCAGACTTTCTCCTGAATCATGGGAACCTTTGATTTAATGGATAGACAGTCAAAGGGGATATAATTTAAAGTGAATACAAAATACATGATTTGATCTTTTTAAAAATACACATCCATATCCTAACTCACAAACAATGGAAAATTAATTAAAAAGATTCTGGGTATGACAGTTTGGCGTTGTTTATGAATTCCAAAAATAGATATTGGATTGTATTTGTAAACTGATCTGTTCCTCTGAGTGTGTTAGATTGTATTAGATTCAGAGGTTTCACTTTTACTTAATTAAATTATGAGTAAGGTCTTGGTTGGCGGGGACTCACAGAGAAAACAATATGGCAGAGAAGAGAGTTTGTGTTTTGATGCTGGACCCCGGGAAGTAAACACATAGAGAAGCAGATGTGTGAGGAAAGAGAGAAGGCTCCAATAGACATGGCCCTGGGAAGACAGCAGGGCAGCTGAGATCAGAAAGAAATGAGCCCCAGGGAGAGAGATGAGCCTTATGCTAACCTACAGCTGAGAATGGAAGGAGCTGGGACCAGGAGGCCTTAGGAGGAAGGGGAAGGCTAAGCCCTCACGGAGACCAGCAGCCATCTTGCTCCAACACATAGCAACAGACTTTGTGAGGGAAGTAACTTACCCTTTATGGCCTTGTGACTGTAAGCTTTTACCCCAAATAAATACTTTCTAAAAGCCAACCGATTTCTGGTATTTTGCATCAGCATCCCTTTGGCTGACTCATACACTGAGGCATCTCAAAGAACCAGAGAGAAACTGCATCTGGCCCCCAGAATGCCTGAAGCCACGGTTACACATACTGTGGGGAATTTCATGTATATTTTTTCTTTTACTCTCTATCTCTTTTTATCACTTTTATCTTCCTAGCTCCTTTATCAGTTTTAATCTTTATTGACCACCTTTCTCCATATGCCAGTCTACAAAATGGAAAATAAAGCCATGCTTAAGCTCTTCAATTTTCACATTTCCCCTTCAAGAAACCAGATTTAATTAGAACTGGAATACTATCACCCTTTACCAATTTACTAAACAAGAAACTCCAGTTGTCTTAGTTTGGTTCATGAGTCCATTTTTCAGTCAACTTTGGCCAGGGAGGAAAAATGGTATAGCAGAAGCATGGAGTCCTTATTGATATGCATCAGGGTTGGGCATGAGATTTCTTTTCCTTTCCTCTTTTATTTTTAAGAGAAAGAGATTAGGAAAAAAAAAAAACCTATAAATGTCCATTGTTCTTCTTACAATTTTTATTAACTTCTATAGTTCACCTGAAATATGAAGTCAAATTATAGGCACCAAATTTTAAGACAAATATTTTTAATTGGAGGTCATTTAGAAGGGATAACAGCCAGGGTGGTAATGAACACTTAAAGAACTATAGGAATATTTATTTTGTAGTGGAGACCATTTAAGATGTCAGTAGAGAGAAGCAAGCTGGTTTCAAACATTTGGGTGCCTTCCACATGGCAGGTGGATAAAGCAATATATGACATAAAGGGAGAAAACTAGAAGGAATGTGTAAAAAACACAGGGATCAGATTTGTGGTTAGTGTAAGGAGGGACTGAAAAAACTGCTTTCTGAAAAATGAGTCATGTCTTTAGTACTAATTATGATGCCTAGAATATATTCAGTGAGTTGAGAATATTTGATCCATACTGATGGACATTGGTTTGAATATTGCTTTTATCATATAAGGCCTGTGGCAACCCCCATCAACCTGAGTTTCCTTACTTGTAAAATCGGGATAATTATAGAAACTATTTCAATGGGTGGTTGTGAGAATTAAAATAATTATTCTTAATTATTACTAGTTATTTCATAGATATCACTACTATACCTTTTGTTATTATACTACTAATCTATACAAAATATTTTATATGTATAACATTATTAACTAATCTTAATTTTTGACAAAGTAGCAGGTAGCATTCTTGTAACGGTTAATTTCATTGTCAGCTTGGTTAGGTAATGATGTCCATTTGTTTGAGTCAAGCAAACAGTGACCTGATTGCTACTGTGAGGGTATTTCATGGATTTAAATTATTAGTCAGTTGATTGCATCTATCGCTGATTACATCTACAATCAACAAAGGAGACTACTATCAGCAATAAGATTGGATTTCGTCCAGTCTTTTAAAGGGAAAACGGATGATTTCAGCAGTAAGAAAGAAGAACATCTACCTCTACTTCGCAAGCCAGTTTATCCTAGGGAATTCATCGAAATCTTCGTCAGAGTTCCCAATTTGTGGTCTGCCTATGGAGTTCAGACTTGTAAATCCTTGAGGTCTCATGGGCCAATTACCATATTTACATTTTATTTACATTTATGTGCGTGTGTGTATCCAGAGAACCTGAATAATACAATTACTATTTCATGGAATAAGATTCTGAGACTCATTCCCTAAATTATAGAGTTCATATATTCCCTAAATTATATAGTTCATATATTCTCCTAAATCCAAATAAATTAAGTCCAATCTCCTTTTTTTATGGCTTTCAGTGGTTGATTGTCCACATGAGAAGATCTTTTATCGAGTTGTAAACATTAGGGATATCATTGATTCCTATACAATAATTCTTGGACCATTGCTTGTCTAGAGTGAAGAATCACCTGCGAAGCTCCTAACAAGTACCATTTACTATTTCCTAATCTCACATATAGTAGTCAGGGTTAAGGTGATTTGAGCAACCATTATTAATTGCCTATCTAAAATTTTTATCCCCATTCTTCAGTTGAAGTAAAACATCAATTTTGTTTAGGTATAGAACTCTCTTTCACATGATCTAGAGAGTGAAATCTGATTATTCTAAGGTCATATTGATCTTATCTTTTGGAAGGGGTCAGTGAGAAGTTCTAACCAATAAGAAGTTAATGGCTATTTTCTGAGGGGAGGGGTCCCTGAAAAAGACCTCCCAATTCAGTATAGCATAATGTAATCAACTATTGTGTTGATACATATACATATATTTATTAGGCATCTCTAATTTCCTTTTTAAATCTGACCCTTCCTTGCGCAGTTTTCCTATGATATACATGAAGTGTTTTTCTATAGAAATTTTTCTTTTTATTATTTGAACACTTAAGCCCTTTTTCACTCATCCTCCTGGAATTTTTCAAGATAATATTTCAAGATATTTTAACAAATCCTTCATGATTAAACACAACAACAACAATACAAGATTGTTAACCCTTTCCAGATTAGAAGTCAGAGTTATTCAGGATTCACTTTTTAGTCCTCTTTGTTTTCTAGGACTTTGAAACACTTCAAAATCAATGACCTATCCAGGATATTTGTGTTTTTTTTCTCAGTATATTTTAACTAATCAATTCACTTTGCATTCAGTCTGATTTCATTTAGGGGTCTTGCAGTTAAACCTGTGCCTTGACTAATACATTATTTATCATGAAAAAATGTATATTTATTTCTATTTTTTAAAGGGTAGAGTGTGAACACAGTATTCCACTACCACAAATTACGGAGCCAAATTTCCCACATATGGGGAAATCATAGGGATCAGCACATCTAGAGTGCAATGGATAAGCTCCTCACTGTGGGAAAACCACCTTTGTAATCATGTTGTCTCCCCTGTTAGGTAAGTATGAAAAATTTATATGCTTCTACCTTAATTTATTTATTGACATGATTCATTATATTAATAGAGTTCCTAATATTGGACTGTCCTTGCATTCTACTTATAAACCTTTTATGTTTGTTGGTTTTGGTGATGTTTATTGTTGATTTTAAAGTCAGAAAACAAAACTATGATGTTCAGCTCTTCTTCAGAAGTCTTACTTTTGGAAAGGAATCTGGTAAGGAACAATACTGCCATGAGCTGTGCCCCAACGTTCTGCCTCCTTTTGGCCAATAACACAATTAGTTGCTCCCTGAATCAAACATGCCACGTGAGATGGCAATACCTTACAATCATTGAAGAGTCTTTACCAGTTTTAAATCTCTGTATTAGTCCAGCCATAATGGCTCCATATGCACACAGGCCAGTGGCAAAATCAGTCTTAGCCACTCTTGGGTGAACTGGACCTTCACCCTCAGGCTCTGTGATGGGCATCAGGCCAGAAACAGCATCACAACCAGGCACTGAAACATTAGGCCTGTCTGACCCTACCTTGTTTTGGAACAATAAATGATGTGAGGCACCATCTTGTCTATATCTTTATATCCCAAGCCCATTTCAGACAGTTTGCCAAGGACAGAGCTTTCCACAACTACATCACAAGTAGTGGTAAGCTCTTTGATGATTTCTCACTCCTTTTGGAGACTTAATATTGACAGCTACACTTTATTTATTTCAGTTAGCACTGAGAAAATAAGTCTTTCCTTCCCCACAAGAGGTCGCCCCAAAGTCCGTGTAGCATCACCAACTCCTGGTATTTTTTTACTTTTATAACTTCCGCTAAATCTCCTAAATTCCTAGTAGCAAAGGGTCCTGCCAGTACTCCGGTTAGATCCAGAATATTTACACCTTCCAAAGACTTCATGCCACTGTCTGACTGCAGGTGACCCAGGTCACAGCGTCCTCCAACCGCCCGGGCTGTAGAGGAGGCTGGTTTTCCACAGACCCGCCACCCTCGCCAGACCCTGCGTCACGTGGTTCACAAATCCTTTCTCCCGCCTGAGGGAAAATGCCGTTGCTAGATTTACTTTTAAAATACTGGTAGATTCCATTTGTGAATATTTAATTTAGAATTTTGCATTAATATTAAAAAATGAGCTTTTTTATGTTTTCCTTTGTTAACCTTCCATTGACAGATATCAGTATTAATACTGTGCTGTTTTCATCAAAGATGTTTGCAAGCATTTCATTTCTTAGTTCTCTGCAAAAACTTAGAATTAGCAATTCTGGTTGGTTGAAGTTTTGAAATAATTCAGGCTTAAATTCTTCCTTAACTACACTTTTGGGAGATTTCTTTGTCCATTTTCCTGTGTTCTTCCATGATTATTATTATTTTAAATTTACGATTCAATGTCTTCTGAATTTTGGGCTGTTAATTTTCCTTTAAAATTCTGTGATTCATTTATGTTGACATATTCCTTCACACATATTGAACAAAGTCCTCCCATCTTTTAAAATTCTTTCTATTACTTTCGCTTTTATAGCTGATAAAAAATATAACAAATAAAATTAGAATAATATTACTTAATAATGTAAAGAAATAAAACCTTAATATAGTACATGCCAATGAATAATTCTTGAAAACATTAATCCATCACAGGGTAGGCAATTTGGTCCAATGAAGTCACAAGGATTTATTGTCAATGTTCAGCATTTCCACATATTAGTTGTCATCTCTTAGGGGATTTACTTAACTTCCTTGGGTCTCACCTTAAAAATTACTGAGGAAAGAATGCCTCCTCCATTGTAATATTTTGTCAGAAATATTAAAATACCCAATAAAATTGTCTTGTGTAATACTTAGAACTGATTTAATGCTCAGCACATTTTATTTTTACCTCTGATAGAATTCAACACTAGATAGCTTTTATCTTAGAAATCCAAGGAGGACTCAATCTTTATAGTTTAAATTAAAATAAGGAAATTCCAGTGATCACCACAATATAAAATTATGCTATTTCCAATGCCTTATCTGAACAAAAAATAAAATTAAATAAATAACAGAATGATATTGAAGCTCTACTTCCCAGCAGTTTTCACATTTCTGTAACCATAAACGACTTTCCATCAAAGGTTAATGACAAAGTTGAATAACAGTGGTGACAGGAGTCATTATTATCTTGTTCCTGATATTAGAGGGAAAACTTTCAGTCTTTTGCCATTAAGTAGGATGTTAGCTATGGGTTTTTCATATATACCCTTAATCATGGTGAGGAAGTTTCCTTCTATTCCTAGTGTTCTAAGTGTTTTTATCCAGAGGGGTTGCTGGATTTTGTCAAATGCCTTTTTTGCATCAATTGAGATCATCATGTGGTATTTTTTCTTTCACTGTGGTAATGTGGTGTATTACATTAATTGATTTTCTTATGTTGAACCAACCTTGAATGACAAGAATGAATCCCACAATCATGGTGTATAATTTTTAAAATATGCTATTGGATTCACTTTGCCAGTATTTTCTTGAGGATTTTTGCATCTATATTCATGAGCTATATTAGCCTATAGCTTTGTTTTCTTGTGGTATCATCTGTCTTTGGTATAGGGTGATATTGGCTTCATAGACAGAATGAGGGAGTGTCCCTACTTTTCAATTTTCAGGGAGAATTTGAGCAGAACTGAAGTTATCTTGGAATGTTTGGTAAAATTCCCCCATGAAGCCACCTAGTCCTGGGCTTTTCTTTGTTGGGAGGTTTTTAATTACTGATTCAATCTCTTTACTAGTAAATGGTTTGTTGAGATCTTTTATTTCTTCCCGAGTCAATGTGCTAGAAGTTCTTGTCAGAGCAGTTAGACAAGAAAAAGAAATTAAAGGCATCCAAATTGGAAAAGAAGAAGTAAAATTTTCCCTATTTGCAAATGTCATGATCTTATATACAGAAAACCCTGAAAAATCCACAACAAAGTTCTTTATAAATGAATTCATCAAAGTGCAGGGTATAAGATCTATACCCCAAAACCGATAGTGTTTATAGACACAAGCTATGAACAAATGGAAGAAGAAATCAAGGAAAACATTCCATTCACAATTGCAACTAGAAGAATCAAATATCTAGGAATAAATCTAAACAAAGATGCAAAGGACTTGTATACAGAAAACTACAAAACATGTATATAGATTCAACACAACCCCAAGAAGGTCAAAATTCTGACAACTTTCCTTGCAGAAATGGAAAAGCCAATCATTAAATTTATATGGAATGGTAACAGCCCTGAATAGCTAAAGCCTTCTTGAAAAGAAAAATGAAGTTGGAAGACTCAAACTTTCCGATCTTAAAACTTTTTACAAAGCTTCAGTAATCAAAATAGCACGATACTGTCACAAAGACAAACATATAGACCAATGAACCAGAATTGAGAGCTCAAAAATCAACCCTTACCTTTATGACCAACTGATTTTTGTCAAGTGGGCAAAGTCCACTCAATTGGGAAAGAATAGTCTCTTCAATAAATGAGGTTTTGAAAATTGTATCTCCATTTGCAAAAAAAACTGAGGACCCCTACCTCACACCAAGTACAAAAATCAATTCAAAATGCACCGAAGACCTAAATATAAGAGCCAGTACTACCAAACTCCTAGAATAAAATATAAGGAAACATCTTCAAGACCTTGTGCTAGGCAATGGTTTCTTAGACTTTACACCCAAAGCATAAGCAATAATAGAAAAATTAAAAACGTTTTTTTCCTCAAAGGACTTAATCATGAAAGTAAAACAACAACCTAGAGAATTGGAGAGAATATTTTAAAACTATATATCTGATAAAGGCTTAAAATCCAGAATATATAAAGAATCCTTCAACTTAACAACAAAAAGGGAAACTACCCAATTAAAAATGGGCAAAAGACTTGAAAAGACATCTTTTCTAAGAAGATATACAAATGACAAGAAAGCATATGAAAAGATGCTCAACATCATTAGCCATCAGGGAAATGCAAATCAAAACCACAATGAGGTACCATTTCACCATTTCATAGGAATGGCTGCTATTAAAATAATGGAAAAGAATAAGTGTTGCAGAGGATGCAGAGAAATAGGAACACTCATTCATTGCTGATTCACTGTAAAATGGTGCTGCCGCTGTGGAAGACAGTTTGGCAGTTTCTCAGAAAGCTAAGTAAAGAACTACCATATGACCCAGCAATCCCACTTCTATATATATACCCTGAAGAATTGAAAGCAGGGACACACTGATGTTCGTAAGGGTATTATTCACAATTGCCAGAAAATGGAAGCATCCCAAGTATCCATCCACCAATGAATTGATAAATAAATTGTGGTCTATACATACAATGGAATAATACTTAGCCTTAAAAAGGAATGAAGTCCTGATACGTGTGGCAACATGAATGAACCTTGAAGACATTATGTTGAGTGAAATAAGCCAGACACAAAGGGTCAAATATTGAATGGTCTCACTGATTTGAAATAATTAAAATAAGCAAACTCATAGAGTCAAATCTAGAATATAAATCACCAGGGGACAAGGTGAAGATAAGGAACAGGAAGTTAAGGCTTAAAATGTACAGAGTTCTTGTTTGGAATGATTGGTATGTTTTGGTAAAGGATGGTGGGGATGGTAGTGCAACATTGTAAATGCAATTAACAGCACAGAAATACATATCTGAATGTGATTAAAGGGGGAAATGTTAGATTGTATATAGGTAACAATAAAAATTTTTAAAAAATCTATGGAACTACACTACACAGTGAGCCCTAAGTTAAACCATGGACTATAGTTAATAGAACAGTTATAAAAATGTGCTCTCCTCAATTTTAACAATGTCCCATGGTAATGCAAGATGTTAAGACATGAATAATAATATATGGGGATCCTGTATTTTAGGTATTATTGTTTCATAAACCCACAACTTCACTAATAAAGAAAAAAAAAAGAAGAATAAAATTTTGGAAAGCAGAAAAAAATGATTAATGACAGTTACAAATTTTAAAATCATGAAATATTAATTAGATAAAAACATCAATTATAGTAAATATTAATCAAATGTGTTGTTTAAATGAAATTAATTAATTAAAACATAATTATTTAATGGGTTCAATTCATTGCCTTTCTTTCAGTTCCCTCCCAATGATCAGTGTGAAGGAAAACTTCCTTTTCTTTGTGGCCCAATTCTGTGATAAATCAGAACCTCAAGGTGCTAACACCATCCAAGGGGACTTTTTAAAACTTCCATTTCATTGAAGGAATGGCCAAAAAGACTGGTAAGAACTTAGAGTCCCATTATTCATTCCCATTGATTCCCTCATCCTTGCACATTATGGCTACGAAAATCAGAAAACTATTTTTCCAACATAAGCTTCATTTTAAGAAGACCCCAACTTAATCAAGGCATGACACAAAAATCACGTAGTTCAAACACTGCAGTTGTCTGTGTAAGATCCAGGCTGTAGTAGGAGGTGTTCTGATTACTAAGGACCGACAACACTGCTGATAAAACAGTAGCTCATCAGATTTCAAATTTGGGACATTTAGCCTTACTCCAAACCATGAGTGTGGTCCATCAAAGAAAGTAGAACTGGCTGTCTTATAGTTCTGCCATGACACATCTTTTACAGTTTACCCACACATCCATGTGCCCACATGCTTATCTGCACACCCACTTTCATACACAATTATATTGACCAAATGCACACCCATGTTGCTAGAGTGGCTGGCTTAAGATGGGTGCCAAGTTTATACCATCACGTGGGCCCTAGTATTGAGGCCTGAGCCCCTTCCCCAGGGTCAGTTTTCCTAGGAAGGGTATAAGTGAACACTGCTAACCTTTTCTACCATCAGGCCTCAGTCAGCCTACTCCATTATGCCAGGCATATTTCAATAATATTTATCTCTGAGGGCAAAAATATAGACCTCAGAACCCTTGGTCCAGGAAGAATCTGAGCAAATTTTTTCACACTTCTTGAGAGAACTTTATGTGCCACCTAGTAATGTGTGGGTAAAGGGAGAAGAGGAATCACAAGATATGTGGAAATATGTGACTGGTTGAGTTAAAAATGGCTTGTTTGCCATTAAATTTCCATTCCGGTGGCTTTCCTGGCCAAAAATATGTTGCAAGGTGACAAGATGCCACCGAAGGCTAATGTTTAAATGCCATTTCTCCTCACTACTACATATCTAAACACATTCACTTATACACACACACACGCACACAAAGGCACATACACGTAAAGTTATTTGTTTATTGTATCTTCTTATTAGACTGTCAGCTCCATGGGGACAATAACTTGTGAAGTGCTGCATTCCTACAATACCAGTTTCTTATACATAGCACATCTTCACTAAATGTTTGTAAATTAATGAATTAACTATGTATATGATAAATAATATCAAAACCATAGCCAACATAATAATCCATAGATGTACTCCAGAGTGGGGCTCAAATTAAATTTTATTGGAACACACATGTCCATTCATTTATGTATTACTTGTGGTTGCTCTCTTGCCACAGTGGTGGGTTTGTATGTCCTGCACAGCCTAAGGTGTTTACTATTGGGGTCTTTGCAGAAAAACTTTCCTGATCCATTTTCTAGAGAATAATCTTTAAATCATGCATAAAGAAGTATTAAATAAATACTGTTATTGAATGCTGCTTTGTAATTACTGGTCAATGAAGTAATATAAAAATTAATAAAATAAATGAAAAATAGCAAAATAAAATTGTGAGAAGCTAGTATGATTATTTGAAGGAAAAACAAAAATCATTTACAAAATTATAGAATTAGAGAAAAGTGACCTGGTCAGGATGGTGGCCAGATTAATTAATTCATTTGAAATACATTTATTGAGTATATACTATTCACCAGAAATTGTTCTTGGTGCTACAGGTTTAAAAAATAAAAATTTTTATCCAAGTTCCTAATTTGATTTATCTTCTTTCCTTATGCAAGTTCAGTACCATTTCTAGCACAGCTCCTCAAGGGCCTCTGATTTAGTCCTTCTCCAGAGTATACACTTTACACTAATCATCTCATTTCCCTGCCTTTTGGTGGGTACCATTTTACTTGGCATGAAGCCCAACATCCTTACTGTGTAGTCCTTCATGAGGGGCCATTCTCGAGGTATATAGGCCAGAGGTAAGAGCCACAGGTCTAGAGTTACCTGGCTTGGATTTGATTCCTGATTCTATCTCTAACTATCTGTAACTATGGGGAAGTTACTTATTCCTTCTCTGCTTTCGTTTCTTCATCTATAAAATGGCAATTATACCTATCTGATAAGTTTTTGAAAATTAACTAAGATTAATTATGTAAAGTGCTAAGAGTAGTTAAGCTATGATTACCTGTCCAATTTTGAGTCTTCCAATTCGTGGCTCCTCCTTATCCACACCACTCCCTCCTAACCAACTCCCTGCGCCCATCCCCCCACCCCCCATTTGCTTCTGCAATACTGAACTACTTTCAAACCAGGCCTATGCACATGATGGCACTTCTCCTTGTAGTGTGCTTTCTGACATCCCTACACCTGCCCTGCTCTGACCTGCTATATCTTAATTTGATTTCAGGTCTCTGCAAAGAGCTATGAAGGGTCTGAAATTTTACTCTGCTTTAAAGTTAATAAATTAGCCTGCCAGGTGATTCCTGGGTCAGGGACAAAGGACTAACTCATGATAATAGCAGTAGCAGAGTTTCAGCATTTGTATTTTCCCCTGAGCCCCCATTCCCACAGGGTGACACAAAGATAGTTAGAGGACATCTGTACATACAGTGGGCTGCTATACAGGAGAGGATCCCTAAGCTTGGGAAACTTGACTTTTGTAATGGGAAGGAAGCATGTCTACTGAGGGAGACACGGTATCTATGTTCCATTGCTTTTCACTATATAAACATCCTGAAAAGATCATCCAAGTCAAAGGCAGCCAGTGCCTCTGATTGCAACGCAAACAAAAATGCAAGAGTACCATGGGGGAATTGTCTCCCAATAGTCTCAATAGAATTATTCTGTTCCATCCTTCATTAGGATAGGGCTAGTGACCCCACATAGACTATAAGCTCCTTGAAGACAGGTTCTCTGTATTTCTCACCATGCATCCCAATGCTTTCATAATTCCTTGCACATAGTAAGCAATTACAAATACTTTTGAATAGAAAGTCTAGTATAAATAACATTATTTTTATTCCTTTCTACTAGCATGTCCATTTGGAGACCAAAATTTAAAAGAACTCTCATTCATGTGAGCAAGAATTTTTTAAATACCTCAATATTAAGCATACTTAATGAAAACTGCACACGAAATATATATAGCAATCTACAGAAGAAGTTTAGTGCTATAATGGGAGATTTTGGTATATACAGCTTTGTGCATAAATATGGGAGCAGAACAGATTTTGAATTGCAATCAGAAATCATGTATTTTATTTGCATCTTTGCAACTTAACAAGATACATGCTCAGAGAAAAGTAAAAGTCTCTATAAATTTTTATGTATTTATCCCACAAATATTTACTGATCTCTTAGTAGGTGCCAGGCCTTTTTTCAATAGGGATTGTCTTTATTAACCAACCCTATTACTAAGAGTGTACCCTTAGAGCTCACCTGTACTTTGATACAATTAAAGCAACTGCTACTTATAAACTCATTGACCAAATAAGAACAATGTTTTGTGACCCTTCATAATAATGTACTGTTATACATTATTCATATAATATATTGTTCATATAATATAATACATATTATATATTCATAGAATATGTTGCTAAATATTATTTATTATATATGTATAATAAAAGTATATTATATATGAATGGTATATTATTCATATAAAGGAATATTATTTTGCTTTATACTTATTTTTATTGACACTAATTTTCATCTTTTCCCACAAATCCTATTTTCTATTTCAAATAATCTCTTGTTTGTAATTGACATTAATTAAAAATCACCAAATTAATGCCAATCACTAGCTGAGCAAACTTGCTGTCTTTTTTCTTAATAAAAAAGGAGGAAGTTCAAAAAAGAAAATTTTTGTCTTTGTTCTCAAAGGTAACTATACCGCATAGTTAGAAATTTCAGTAATTGTATGAGTTTGAATTATCCCAATAAAGGCTATAGCTGTACACACTCTATTTCCCCTGGATACAACCTCATAAAAAATGTGGCTAATTCATTATTTTATACCGCACAGCTAAATGAAAATGTTCCGGTTTGGTAATAACCAGACCCCTGGACAAGACAGTCTCATTATTACTCCCAATAAAATAGCACTTCAGTATTCTGCAAGACTGCCATTACTGCCAGGGATCGTTGAGTGGTGTTTACAAATAGTTAACCAGCCTTTCTCCCAGCTGTTCAAAATTGAGGGCTCATGAACACTTTTGCAAGAAGGGTAAAATCTTATAAGCACAGATGAGCAGGAAGAGCGGTGGTACACCAAATGCATAACAAATAAGAATTTTAATTCATCTCATCATGAAAACAATAAGAGATGAAGAAAGAGAGGACAGAGGCCTTGGATGCCCAGAATTAAAGACTTAACTCAGATCAACAGTGCCTGTCAGAGTTAATGAAGATTGTTTATAAACACTAATTTGGCATATTTTAGAGCTGAATGTAAGAAACAACTACTCAAACACCATTCTGGTTGTGTGGCTAATGTTCCAGGATATTGTTAATTTAATCATTGCATTGACAATGGGGAATCTAGGCTATCAGGTTATTTAGATACTTGCATAATTAATGTTTCTCTGGGATACTTCACATTGCCATGGTTTAGAAGATGTTTACTACTGTCCCAAGACTTAGGTTACTGGAATTATATTTGCATGTGAAATAGACAAGGTCAAAATCCTTAGGTAATAGTGTTTCTATTTAATCCATTGTAAAAAGAAGCAAGTAGGCAAATCTCACTCATTCTTTTATGAGTTTAGAACTAAGTCCAATCTCCTCATTTTAAAGGAAACTGAGACAAACAGAGGTAACATAAAGGTCTTACACAAAGACCTAAGCATGGTAAGTGGCAGGACAAGAGGTCTAGCTCCTCTCTTTTGCATCTTACTTTGAAGTTATTTCCATTCATCATTCTTTTAAGGCGAGGTCATTCTATAAATGAGAATCCAAATTGTAAGATTCTAGAAAATTGAATATCTCAATGACTACGGCATAAACAAATCAAGTATGTATATGCTGTTTCTGAAAATCAGTGGACCTCGAAATTTCCTACTCTCATTTAATGGCAGTGGCACAGTCATGCCACATGCCGGTATTAGTGAGATGAGCTAGAATATACAAAATTGCATTTTTAATTTAATTTCTTGGACAAATGTGAATTGCTTAAAAATTTACAATATAGTCACATAAATCCATAATTTGGAAGGATTTTAAGCAAGCATATTTTTATATGAACAGCAGGCTTACTTGGTTGGAATTATTTTCAGCCCTGTATTCATTTTCTCCAATTCCACTGAAGGTAAAATGGCAAGATTAAAGAATGCATCTATGATTAATTTTATTTCATTTTCACTAGCCAGAAAAATTCAATGAATTTACCTTTGATCCTCAGGTAAGCCTTAAGATGCATGTAAATTATATAATTATTTCCTAGATGGTTTTTGTAGTAGTAGCTACTGATTGCAAAATTGACTCTACTTCATTAAAACAATACAATGTACCAATAATTGGTGTCACACCATCCAATTGTATCCCTCTTCAATATACTACATATTATATTATATTATATTATATATTATATTATATATTATATTATATTATATTATATTATATTATATTATATTATTCCCTTAAATTCCTGCATTCATAATGTTACTTGCCCAGAATGTGCTCTTTCTTGCTGGTGTTCCCTGTGACCATTTAGTGATAGACACTTCCCATAGCATAAAGTCTAAATTTATAAGAAAACTTTAAGACTTTCTATGCTCTTGCCTCACATATTATAATTCTTGCTATTATCCAACATAAACATTCCACTTCATACAGGTAAGTTGCTTTGCTTTACTCACTCTCAAAAGTTAGATCACATATTCATTAATTTGTTGAACAAATATTTAGTCCTCATAATATGCAAATTATTTGATGGATACTGTAGGAGATAGGTGAATATGATACAACCACTACCTTAAAGAAGCGATGTTCAGTAAGGGACATACATTGGAACCATAAGTATAATAAAAGGTAATATTATTAATAATGCAATGTAATTGTGTGTTTCTCCAGTGGTATAGTTTTTTTTCTCTCTTACCCTTATTCCTATCCCTGGCTACAGAGTTCCTAATTTATGCCATATTAATACTAACAGAATGAAAACTGAATTAGCAATGCTAATTTTTGACATTGCTAAATCAGAACAGGGAAGATTATATGGAAAAAATAAAAGCATTACATAATGAAAAGGGTCATTCCTCTAAGAAGACATAATCCCAAAGAAAGATACAATTAATAACAGAGCATCAAAATATATGAGGCAAAAACTGATTGAACTGCAAAAACAAAAGGCAAATCCACAATTATAGTTGGAGGCTTCAACACCCCTTGGTCAATAATTGGTATATCAAATATAAAATCAGTACAGATATAAATGGCCTGAACAGCACTATTAGTCAATTTGATTGAATTGACATTTATAGAATACTCCATCCAACAACAGCAGAGTACATACTCTTCTCAAGGTCATAGGGAACATGCAGCAAGATAGAGCATATTCTGGACCACAAAAGATACCTGATCAATTTAAAAGAATGGAAATCATAAAAAGAATGTTCTCATACCACAATGGAATTAAACCAGAAATCAATACCAGAAAGACACCTGAAAAATCTCCCAAATTTTTGGAAATTAAATGATACTTTTCAGTGACAAATTAGTAAAAGAAAAAATCTCAAGAGATATTAGAAAAATATTTTGTACTAAACAAAAATGAAAATACAACTTATCAAAATTTGTGGAATAGAGTGAAAGCAATGCCTTATGGGTAATTTATAGCATTAAAAGCATATGTTAGAAAAGAAAAAAGATATAAAAATTAAAAATCTGTAATTTCACATTATAAAAAATGAGAAATAAGATAAATTTAAGCTTAAAATAAAGAGAAAAAAGAAAGTGGAAAAATTAGAGTAGAAAAAGATTAAATTGGAACCATGAAAACAATAAAGAAAATCAATGAAACTATAAAGATAAAAACAATATATTCTAGTTAAGCTAAACAACAAAAAAGAGAGAAATGTAAATTATCTACATAAGAATAAAAGAAAAAATATCAGTACTGATCCCATGGACATTAATAGAATAATAAAGGAATACTGTGAGCTACTCTAGACCCACAAATTTGATAACTTAGGAGAAATGGACAAATTCTTTCAAAGACAAAAACTACAAAACTCACCAAGGAAAAATAAATTGCCCAGATAGCCTTATGTCTGTTAAAGAAATTGTATCATTAACAACCTTCCATCAAGGAAGCACCAGGCCCTGATGGTTTCACTGGTGATTTCTACTATTCATTTAAGTAAAAAATAACACCATCTCTACAAAATCTCTTCCAGGAAGTAAAAGCAAGGGACCATTTCCCAACTCATTGTATAAGTCTAGCATTACTCTAATACCAAAACTAGATAATGATATTACAAGAATAGAAATTTGCAGTCCAATACCAATCATGAACATAGATATACAATTTCCAAAAAATATTAGCAAATAAAAGCCAACAAAGAATTATATACTACAACAAAGTGAGATGTATTTCCACCTAGTTCCAGGTAGGTAGCACTGGTCCAATATTTGAAAATCAATCAATGTAATCCACCTTATCACCAAGCAAAAGAAGAAAATCATATAATTGTATCCATTAATACAGAAAAAAAGCAATTGACAAAATCTAACACCCATTTATGATTAAAGAAAAAAAAAACCTATCAGCAGACTAGAAATAGATGTTACCTTCCTCAACCTGATAATGAACAGCCATAAAAATACATAAAGCTAACATCGTAATTACTTGTGAGAAATTGGACCCTTTGTGTTTAAGATTGGAAACAAGGCAAAGATGTTTTCTCTCATCACTCCTATTCTGCATTGTCCTAGAGGTCCTAGCTATTGTGATATGACAAGACAAGATATCCAGATTTGAAAGAAAGATATAAAGCTGCCTATATTTTCAGGTGACATAATTGTCTAAGTAGAAAACTCCAAAGAATCTACAAATAAACTATTATATTTAATAAGAAAGCAGAGTAAAGTCATAGAATACAAGGTCAATATATACAAGTCAATTTATTTTCTGTATTCTGGTAATGAACTATTGGAAATTGAATAAAATAGGACCACGTATAATAGCACCCAAAGAGTGAAGTCCTTAGGCTTAAGTCTAACAAAATATGTGCAGGAACTGGATTCAGAGAAATACAAAACACTTATGAAATAAATTTTTAAAGATCTTACTAAATGGAGGCATATTTCATGTTTTTGGATTGAAAAACTCAATATGTTAAGCTCTAATTATTCTGAATTTAATCCATAGTTTCAGCACAATCCCAATGAAAATCTCAGCAAACTATTTTGTATCTATTGACTGATAATAAAGTGTATAGGGAAAATTGAAAGATGTAGAATATCAATGTAATACTGAAGAAGAGCAAAATTGAGGGATGACCATCTAATTTCAAGATTTGCCATTACACTATCATATGTACGACAGTTTGGTGTTGGTGAAAAAATAGGCATATAGATTAATGGAAGAGAATAGAGAACCTAGGCATAAATCTACCCCAAGATAATCAATTGGTTTTTGAGAAAGGTTCAAAGGCAATTCGTTAGAGAAAAAAAATAGTCTTTTTAATAAATGGTGCTGGAACGATTGTATATACATACTGAAAAAAAAAAAAGAACCTAGATACAGGGTTTATCTCACACAAAAAAATGAACACAAAATGAGTTATAGACCTAAATGGAAAATGCAAAACAGTAAAACTTGTGAAAGAAAACATGTGTGAAATTCTATATGTTCTAGGTTTTAGTAATGAGTTTTAGCTATAACACCAAAAGCATGACCCATGAAAGGAAAAAAAAAATTATAAATTGGACTTAATTACAATTACAAAAAATTCTGCTCTTGAAAAGCCATTGTTAACAAAATGAAAAGACAAGGCACAGGCTTGGATAAAAATATTTATGAAACATATGCATAATAAAGGTCTTGTATCCACAGTGTAGAAAGAATTCTTAAAAATCAACAATGAGAAAATAAACAGCTTATTTTACAAATAAGCAAAAGATCTAAACAGACACTGCGCCAAAGATGTACAGATGGCAAGTAAGCATATCAAAAGATGCTAAACATCAGTTAATAGGGGGAAAGTGTGGAATAAGTGAAGAACTTTTGTGGTGGTGAATATAAAGCATTAAGCATTTGTTAAAACCCATAAAATTTTCTAGCAGAAAGCTTAGAATTTAATGTATGCAAATTAAATAAAATCATGTAGGTGAAGGGAGATTGGGTGGAATACAGACTGACAAAAGAGTCTAAATATATTACACATATGTGAAACGACCTCACTGAATGGGGTGGAGGAATAAGGTGCTGATCTAAGTAACTTTAGAAATGAGTCCATTCTGTATGACGAAAGGCAAAAAGAACTGTACATGAAGCTATAACTTTACAGTGGAGAAACCTGACAAACAGTACCTCAGCCAGGTGATCAAGATTAACATCAACAGTGATAAGTCTTGCTGCAAACCCTCATGATGTGATGGGAATGGCACTTTACCTCTGTGGTCTTCCTCCTAAATCTATAACCCCAATCTAATTATGAGAAAAACATCAGAGAAATCCTGTGTGGGACATTTTACAAAATACCTGGCCATATTAAGCTCCATTTCCTAATCTGTGAAATAAGGATTATTAATTTTACCTCATAGGGTTACTGTTTTGATTAAAAGATAAAATGGTTATAAATTCCTTAGAGAGTGACTCTCACATATAAACTGTTAAAAAACGAGAGTCTGAATGTTTTTAAACATTTAATATAATATTACATTATATATATGCTAAGTGCATTGCTATTTGTATTATTATTACTTGAATCTAAATCTCAGTGAATAGTTTTTTATGATAAATCTTTCTAAAACTCAGATATTTATGTATTTCTTTTTTTCTTAGAATTAAGCTTGTTTTGACATTATGGAGGAGGGGGGAAGGTTTCTCTCTGGAAGTGATTGTAAAATTAATCATGAGTGGGCAACTTGAGGAATGTTTAAATTTTTTCTATTGTCCATTTCCATGGGTTTGCCAATGCTTTCAAAAAAGGGAGGAACATCACCATTGGAATTTGGATTGAATGGGAAGTCAATTAATAGATGGGAGAAAGTAGACTATAGGCTTTTGGATTTTCCCAAAGAAGGAATCAAATTTGCTCTGGAGACTGCTCTGGTATGGCAGAAAATAGTATGGTATCTGCTACATGTCCATAGATAAATATCTGGAAAAGTTAGGTAGTTATTAAATTATTATTATTTTATAAAGATTAATGGATAAACCAAATAAGATATATGCAAGCAATGGACTATTATTCAGCTACAAAAAAGAATAAAGTTTTGATACATGCAACAACATGGATAAATTTTGAAGACACTATATTTAGTGAAATAAGCCAGACACTGAAGGACTAATATTGTATGACCTCATTGATATGAAAGAATTAGAATAAGCAAATTCATGGATTCAGAAACTATAATACAGATTAACATGGGGAGGTAACGGGGAGTTAATGCTTAATTGGTACAGAATTTCTGTTTAGGGTGATGATAAGGTTTTGGTGATGGATAGTGGTCATGGTAGCACAATATTTTTAATATAATTACCACCACTGAACTATATATTTGAATGTGGTTAAAGGGGAAATTTAACATTGTATATAGGCTACTAGAAAAATTTTTTAAAAAAACATAGGACTGTACAACACAGTGAATCCCAATGCAAACTATGGACTATAGTTAGTAATATAACTATAATAATATTTTCCATTAATTGTAACAAATATCCACATTTATGCAAAGTGATAACAACAGAGAAAACTGCCTGTGGGAGGGGTCTATTTGGGAACTCTGTATTTTCTACATGATTTTTCCATAAATTCATCTAATTAAAAAAATTAAAATACCATGTTCTCAAAAAAAAAAATGTATCTATCTATCTGTCTATATATATATCTGACCAGTTCTTCTCAAAACTGTTAAGGTCATAAAAAACAAGGAAATTCTAAGAAAATGGTCAATGTCAAAAAAGCTTAAAGAGATATGCAAACTCAATGTAATTGGTATCCTGGATGGGATTCTGGAACTGATAAAACACAGAAGTGTGAAGTATGGACTTCAGTTATTAATAATGGATCAATATTGGTTCATTAATTGTGACAAATGCACCATACTAATGTTAAGATATTAATAATAGGAGGAACTGAGTGTGGGGTCTATAGGAACTCTCTATACTATCTTCACAACTTTTTTAAAAGTTGAAACTATTCCAAAATTTAAGGAGTCTATTTTAAAATATCATTTAGTACTATTTATTCATGTAACCTCTACATGATAAGATTACACTTCTTGAACCACTGATATCAGGTCTTGTTATGTGCCTTGCTTTGGCCAATGAAATCTGAGCAGAAATGTTAAAGGAACTGTATTAGTCAGCCAAAGGGGTGCTAATGTGAAATACCAAAAAAATGGGTTGGTTTTTATAAAGGGTATTTATTTGGGGTAGAAGTCCACAGTTACCAGGCCATAAAGCATTGTTTCTTCTCTCACCAAAGTCCATTGCCACGTGTTGGAGCAAGACAGCTGCTGATGTTTGCCAGGGTTCAGGCTTCTTGGGTTCCTCTCTTCCTGGGGCTTCGTTTCTTTCCGGGCTTAGCTCTTCTGGTTCCTCCACAAGGTCAGCTGCAGACTATCAGGTGAATGGCTCACTTCTCTTCTCCTGGGGCCTTCTCCAACATCAAATCTCCAACATCAGAACTGCTTCTCAAAAACTGCTTCTCAAAAACTGCTACTCAAAAACTGTTCTTGTCATGCCTTTTATATTTGATTCCCCACCCACCAAGGGGTGGCGCTCAATGCCCTAATCATAACCTAATCATGCCCAGATTAACAGATCAGTTTACAAGCATGATCCAATTATATTTTTGGAATTCATAATTACATCAAATTGGCCAACGGTTACAGGAACCTACTGAAAAAATCTGTAAGAAGCATTCCATTGTTATACCATGGCTTGTTTCTCTCTTGCATGACAACAGAAATGTCCCAGAAAAAGGCTGCTCCTTCAGCCTGGATCCCAGAATGAAGATGACCCATGGGATGGAGTCTGAGCCAAACCTGACACCTCTACAGTCATCATGCAGTAAGAATGAGGAATAAGCCTTAGTAGTAATAAGCCACCAAGCATTTGCTATATTACTTTATAACCAAGTGTATCCGTTTTCTAGGGCTACCATGACAAATTACGATACACTTGGTGGCTTAAAACAACTGAAATTTCTTCTCTTACAGTTCTGGGGCCTAGAAGTCTGAAATCAAGGGTCAGCAAGGTCATGCTCTCTTCAAAGGCTCTAAGGGAGTCTCCTTCCTTGCCTCTTCCAGCTTCTGGTAGCTTCAGGTGTTCCTTGGATTGTGGCAACACAACCCGGATCTCTGCCTCCATATTCACATGGCCGCTTCCTCCCTGTGTGTCTCTTTATCTCTTCTTCTTATGAGGATACCAGCCACATTGAGTTAAGGGTCCTCCCTACTCCAGTGTGACCTCATTTAGCTCAACTAATTACATCTGCAGTAACCCTATTTCCAAATAAGGTCACACTCTGAGGTACTGGGGGTTAGGACTTCAATTTTTCTTTTGGAGGGACACAATTCAACCCATAACACCTTGAAAAGGTGATTAATTAGCAAATCGGAATATATAAGTTGTTTTCTGCTGACACAAATAAACTAATAAAATGAATTTGGGGCTGAGTAGTTGATGGAGAAGAGATGTACTTAGAAAGGAACTGGCCAGTTTACAAGTGGGGATGAATAATGTAATTTCTTTTCATTTCCGCTAGTAAAATATAACATCGGGAAATTTTAATGATAGAGGCCAATTAAAACCCAGTCTCATGGCAAGGATCAAATTAAGTGTGGGGCCATAAAACCCATTGTTAAAACTCAGTGATTATTGTGGCACCCCGTAAATCTTTCAATTGGGTAAAATATCTTGGAAAAGAACCAAAAGTGAGATTTTCCCATGGAATTCTACCAAGCTTCAAATATTGGCAATTAAATCTATAAAGACATCTTTCAGAAAAAAAAAAAAAGTGGGGGTGGGGGGGTGGGGTGGGGCAGTATTCTATTGGCACCTGAAACTGACTGAAATCAAACAGATAAAAAAGATATGTTTTTGAGAGACTGTGATAGCATCCTAACTTAAATAGACTTTACTATTTGAGATGTGAAATTATCTTTGGGTACCAGGGTTGCCATATTTAGCAAATAAAAATATAGGGTATCCAGTTAAATTTTAATTTCAGATAAACCACAAATAATATTTTTTAGTATACGTGCAATATTTTGGATGTACTTATACTAAAATATTATTTGTGGCTTATTAGAATTTCAATTGACAGGGAGTCCTGTATTTTATCTGGCAACCACATTTGGGATCTCCAATTTTTTAGAGGCAGAAAATAGACTCAGAAACCTGTTGGTCCCCCAAGAAAGGCATAATCTTTGATAACTTCTTCATATGATCTAAGGAGGAAAATGGGAAAATAAGGTCCTTGCAGAAGAGAGAGCCCAGAGCCATGACAAATAAAATACAGGAGAGCTACTCTGAGGGAACACGTAATCAAGAATTGCTTCCTATTTCCTATTTCCTGGAGCATGAGTTTTCATGAGGAGATCATGCCTTCTGTCCCACTGATGTCAGGTTTGGCTATGTGAGGACTGAGTGAAAGAAACTCATGGCAATGCTGAGCAGCAACTTTAAGTAGATCACAAGGTTCCGCAATTGCTTTATTCCCTCTGCCACGAGATCAGCAATGTCCAAGAAAGGAACTTCTTCAACCTTGATTCCATAATGAAGAAGAACCATAAAGCAGACTAGCAGCTACCTGCAGCCAACATATAATATAAATAAGAATTACATATTTTTTTTTGTAAGTCTCTAGTTTTGGGGGGATTTAGGATTGTTCCTGAAGTTGACTAATACACGTATTAAAAAGTTCTGGGGAAGCATACATGACGCATTCATTCATTCGTTATTTTATAGTCCACACTCACAGAGCTGTAGTTATAGCTGTGAGAGACCTTTGAGATGTAACCAAGATTAAATGGTTTCCTTATGGTCAGAGAGTATGCCAAAACTAGGATTTAGTTGTTTATTTGGCTCCTAATATGGGCTTGTTGCTGTTCAAAGAAGGGAAAGCACAAGAGAGTAAAACAGTGCCTGGCTTCAAAAAACTAAGCACTTAACTAGGAAGTTAAGTTGTACATGTGCATGCAGGCACACACACACACACACACACACACTTTATGTTGCTCTAGTTGCCTCTTTTACAATACCTCACACTGTCTGTTACTCCTCACTATTGTTCTCTCAAAGTGCTGTGTCACACTGTAGTTCCAGCAAGCATGATGTAGATGCCTCTCCTTATAATAACACTTGAAGATTATCCATATATTTTCTTTCTTTTCCAAGAGAATTTTTGCCACTTCTTTTATAGCGACATATTTTTCATTTCTAATACATAATAATGGGTATAATTTTATAAATGTAACTGTGGGCAAGATATACAGATGTTTTTGCAAAGATGAATAAATTTATATAATAAAAACAAAACAAAAAAATTATGTGTTGTTCTAATCAAATTATTTTGGTTGTGAGGAATAAACATCCATTCAACATATTTCAAGAGAAAGAGGCAGGGGCATTTTTTCAAAGGATTTGGAAGAAGTGGAATGTGGACTCATAAGAACTAATATGTCTTTAGGAAAATTACGTTAGCATTATATCTTTCTGATCCAGCAAGTCTCTTGTTTCTTTGGGTCTATTCCATTAATTTTGTTGGCAGTGAACTTTTCCCTGCTCACCCATTCTGTTTATCCATAATTTTGGAGGAGGCTTTGATTTGCCATGATGCTGACTCTGCCCCAGAATTCCATGTAACTTGTCTGACCTGGAGCCTTTTGCCCTCTGATAACAGTGTTGTACCTCTTATTTCAAATAATTGAGAGGAAAACTGATTGACTGTTGGAATGTGTATGGATTGGATCTCCTTGGATCAGCTATCTACCCCCATCTAATTAGTTATCCCTATAGGTTGGGTCGAATACTATGTTAGTTAGCTCTTCTGAGAGTTTGAAGGGGACAAATAATGTTAGAAGGAATTGGGTATGGCAATTAAACTGGCATGTCCACACAAGGACATGGTCTCTAAAAGCAATACACACATATCTACATATGCATATATTCATACATATATAAATATATATATACATGAATCAGGATGTCATAAAGTTTAAAAAATTTGCCCAAGAATGCCAACTAGCAAAAATATATTATGTTTTGGCATTGTTCCACTTCATGTTATGCTCTAATCTTAATTTTGTATTAATTTAAATTTCATATGAGATTCAGTTATAGAAATTTAGGAGATAGTTGATGCAATTAGAAGTATTTTACTTATTACCTTTGGTTTGATTTAAAAACTGCTGGTGATTTGAAAATCTTAATTTCTGAGTGAATTATAGAGATAGTTTTATTGCTTGAGTTTATCTATTTTTTTTGGATAATTAGGATATAGTAATTTAGTTTGTATCTTTTCTGTTTAATTGAGTTAACAATGTCTGCTGAAAATACAATCCTATTAGCTGATGTGAGGAAATGTTTACAATTGACTTTCTTATTAGGACTGACTATCAGAGTGACTTTTATCATAGGTCTTTTGTCTTCTGAATTTCAATATGAAATATTACCAATGAATAAGCAAATGAATTGAAAAGCTTGAATTCTTTGTCAAAACCCTAAGTCTAACGAATATATTTAAATTAATGGTGGTTTTAAAAAGATAAAATATAAATTTATAAAATTGTAAAAATTATTTGTGTTTGAATAATGCACATTTGAGAATAAGAAGTTGGCAATTATTTTAACTAGTAAAAAAAATGTATGAGACAGATGCCTTTATGTTTTCCTTATCTATTAAAATGGGTTTACCAGACTACCTGCATGCACCAATATGAAAAAATGTAGGTGTATTAATCAGCCAAAGGGGTGCTGATGCAAAATACCAGAAATCTGTTGGCTTTTATAAAGGGTATTTATTTGGGGTAGAAGCTTACAGTTACCAGGCTATAAAGCATAAGTTACTTCCCTCACCAAAGTCTGTTGCCATGTGTTGGAGCAAATGGCTGCTGATATCTGCAAGGGTTCAGGGTTCCTTTTCCTCTTAAGGCTTCATGGTCCCAACTTCTTCTAATATCAGCTGTAGGCTGGGGTAAGTCTCATCCTCTCTCGGGGCTCCCTTCTCTCTGGGCTCAGCTGCTCTGCTCTCTCCACAAGACCAGCTGTAAGCTAACAGGCGAATGGCTCATCTCTCTTCCCCAGGCCTCTGACACGTCTAATGGAGCTTTCTCTTTTTTCTCACATATCTGCTTCTCTGTGTATTTACTTCCCGGGGCTCCAGCGTTAAAACTCCAACTCCCTCCTCTGCTGTGTAGTTTTCTCTGTGAGAAACGTCATACTGACGTGGCCCAATCAAAGCCCTAATCATAATTTAATCAAGTAAAAGTGAAACCTCTGAAGTTAATACAATCTAATACACCCAGAAGAAGAGATCAGTTTACAAACATAATCCAATACCTATTTTTGGAATTCATAAATATAACTAAACTGCTACAATAGGTAATGTGTTAAATATAGCAAGAGCTCAGAAAATGTTATCTGTTGTTATCATGGTCATCATCATTTTCATCATTTGTCTACTCCTTGGATGTGCAGCTGCATAACAATATAATTTTTGCATTAAATTTCAATGTTGATTATCAAAATGTTAATTATTTTTTTTGATTTATAAAGGATCCTATGAATGATCTCACAGATAAATGCAGTTTTGAATATATATTTGTTTTTCAAAAAATAGTCACCTGATTCCAAATTTTTTCTTTAGGTACTACTTAAATACTACTGTGTTCTTTATTTCCTTTTCTTCATTTGTACAAATAATTTTGGAAAATATTAATGTTGCAGAAGTTAGGTAGCAGATACAAAGAATAAAATTGCCAATTTCTGGCCAGTTAAAGATTAATCTCTATGGAATCATAGGTTTTGATTGTTTTCTGGTCCTGCTTGATCAAAAACTTGTTCTGTTTTCCATTATTTACTGAAATTTATATATTTGCATTATCTGTGGATATTGTGATGGTATTCAAATTATCTTTACTCCCCTAGTAATGTAACATTGCCCATAGCTCTCTCTCTCTCTTTCTCTCTCTCTCTCTTAGACACACACACACACACACACATTTCCATTTTACCAAGTAACAAACAAAACCTGGAAGAAACATTTCAGGAAACAGATTGAAATGTACTGCAATGACATATAAATAAAATCTCTATCTCTTGAGGGAGAAAAACAAACACAATCTGATAGAAAAAGCTTAACTTTTAAAAATTAAAAAATTTCTCAGAATTTTGATTTTCACAAACAAAAATGATCACTCCAAATATCTACAGAAAAAAATTCATTGTCAAAGATCTAACCTTTCTAAATATAAACATAAAGAATGTCTTTCTGTAACCAACTTATATTAAACAATAACAAATTTATATTGACAAATTCAGACAGAGAAAATCATGAAATATCCAAAACTAAATTCCAGTCAAAACAATTAGGCTTCAGGAAGACTGTAATGCCAGAATATGATCTGAAAATTAAATGTAATGAGAGTTATCTGAGAGAAAGAAGTCATATTGTATATTATCAAAACTACACATGTAAATATTCTGTTCCTATAATGGTAGAGGACATAGTCACATATAAATCAATAATTTAATAATTAAACTTAATGTAAGAAACTTAGAGATATCATATATAATTTCAATTTCAGGAGAAATAAATTTAAAGTTATTCAAGCAAACAGAATACCTTTCAGATATAAGGGAGGATTGAACCACACCAAAAAATTGAATTGTCAATAAAATCCATTCAAAAGTCAGCATTCAAAACCACTGTAAAAGTCTGCAGCTTTTATACTTGTTCTGATCCCCAGCTCTTTCATTTTTTTAACACCTGTTTTATACAGAAATCTCAATTACTATAAAATTACCAGCAGACCACAATGTTAGAGATGGGACAAACAAGTTTATGAGAAACTTCAAAATAATGATACTCTTGTAAAGAAAAATTGTTTTTGAGGACTTTATTTTTCATTTTCTTTCTTATGAATCTCTAAGGTCTCCATTGAAATTTATATCATGTCAAAAGTGAAAAACAAAATAGAATAGCTATTTTTCCACCTCATAACTTTCATGAGCAAAACATCCATCTTGCTTGCTGAAGAAAAGAGACACTACCATAATAATTCTTACCCTTTTCTGGATGATACTTCACATCAGAGAAGACAATAGTAGAAAAAATTAGGAGAAATATTTCAAATATTTTGATATGCAGTGAGTATAATCATATAGTCTAGTTTCATCACCCAACTCTTGGAAAGCCAGTTTTTTTCAGACACAGCTCTAATAAATTTTACTTGAAAAGAGGCTGCCTTGGTTTACTAATTTTTCAATCTTGTTCCAAATGAAAACAGTACAAAGCACTTATACTCCCTTTCTAACCATAGATCTGGAGATAAATGTACTAGAAAATATTTGGAGCTGAATATTGATACATAGTAGCAGAGTACAGTGAATTAGCTTATAAATATCACTATATAAGTGGAAAACATATTCCATGAGTCAATTGGTTTGAGTCATTTAAATACTTTACACTGTGTCTGCCTCTTGGTAATTATACCAATTAGATTGGAGAACCATTTATCAGGGTGCCAATTAAGTGAATTCTGCACTTTCCGGGACTTTAAAAAAATCTAAATTAGACAAACCAAACAACTCCTATGTTTATGGGTACTTTTTTTTATTCTTCATCATGTAACATGGCAATAATTTAGCCAGTGTTTTGCTCCATGTACTCGGGTAATAACTAGCTGGGGGCATACTTTATTCATTCAGTTTCCTCTGCTGTTTGGCTTTGAAAGTAAAAAAACTCTAACCAAGAAATGATGGCTTGAAATCTTACTTTTCATTTTGTTTAGAAACTGATTTTAATGAATTTTCTTTTTAGCTGATGCTTGCATTTAAAAGTTAATTCATTTAATGGTCCTTGGATTGGTAGATGCATAATTATGGTTGATTGGAATGAGTGATTTTTTTAAGTGCCACATTTTTTAGAAGATGCAGAAGATTGAGATAAAAATTAACTGACATTAAATAATGATGGAATTATTATCTTTACAAAGAAGTCTTAGTAACTGTTTATCAAATTATGAAAGCCAAAGAACTTTTCTAGTGATTTTCAACACGCAATAAAAAATGGATATGTTACTTGAATAATTATGTAAATTACTTTACCAAGAGAAGAATACAAAACTCTACATAGTCACTTCATTAACCATCATTCATTATTGGCAGTGAACTGCCTAGACGGGAGAGAATGAACAGTTTAAGCGACTCTCCACCACCACCCATAGTTTTTAGACTTAACATTTAGAACATTGTAATTATGTAGTTATAAAAAACATGTCTCAGAATAGTTTTGCTGAAAAATCTCTAAATCATTCTGTGGTATCTATATACACAAATGTTTTCACTAAGCCTCATAAAATATTGGTGTTTGTCAAAGAAATCCCTTCAATTGTTTTAAGTGAAGGGTGTGCTTATATGTTTAGTCAATTAAGTGTATTATTTCATTCTCCAATAGAATTTTTTGTTTAAATTATGCAGATAAACATTATGTAGTGTTAATGTAGTAGTATTTCTTAGAATACTATGTTGCCAAATATGTTCTGAGATTTAAAGAAGTTGTTATAAATTTTTACAATGTAATAAGGTAGTATTCACAGGTTGGGGAAAGGTGAGAAGAGAAATTAAAATCTTGATTGAATTTGAAGAAACAGATATGATGAACAGATATGAGAAAACCCTATGAGGAGCTGAGTGGTGTACACTTTGAAAATACATGCTTCATATATCAAGTTTAAAGAGCATTGCATAGTATGCATCACAGTGACTGATAATAGAATTTCAGGAGAAATAACTGTGGCATGAGAGCCAAAAATCAAATAAATCATTTCAGATCTTGGAGTTAAGGGGTCGATAAATCAATTCTCAATTATATATAGGCAGATTAGTTTATTTGCAAAAGTCAGAGAAAACCTATTATGCTTATTCTTGTAAACATTTCCTTCTACAGATATTTACTCTTATGAGTTGTACCAACAAGAAAACTCTTTGAAACCAATATAATTAATATGCATAAGGAGAGGAGACTTAAGTTAGTTTTTAATCAATTTACTCTAACATATATTTGCAGATCAACTATATCCAAGCTGTTATTCCAAGGGCTTGAAGGAGGTAAATATAAAATGCAACCCTCTCTACTCATATGAAATTTAAAACCTGAGAGTTAAAATAGGAGAGGTTCACACTTTAATGAATTCCTTTATAGATTAAAGTAAGTACCAAAGTACAAAGTGGTATAATTGGGTTTACCCAAAATGACGATCATGTTAGATAATTAGGAGGAATTAAGAAAAATGTAAGAAAGAGGGTAGGTCTCTGCTTGTTCATCTATTATTTACAACCAAGTGTAAAGAATGTTTGGACTGTGCTGAGGAATGAGTCTATGGCCTAGACTCGTTAAAACCTAGTGCAAGTGTAGAGGAGAAGTGAGAAATAAGGCAGGAAAAATAGATTGCAGTTTTTAAGTCAGAGGGATTTTAATACCAGGGTGAGACGCACTAGATAAAAAGTGACACTGCCTCTTCTAGCAGAGAGCAGATTATAGTAGACAGCTCTATGAGAGAGGATATAGCTAGTATGATGGGGTCTTTAAGGAATTAATGTAATCATCAACATCCATTGAAGATCTGTAATGTGCCAAAACTGTTCTAAGTGTGAAATATGTGCTTTGCAAATGAATTGCAGAAAGGAAAATAAAACATCCTAGTCTTCAAATAGAACAAAAGAAAGTGAGAAAGACAAGCAAATGAGGAGACAGTTACAGTGCAGTGCTAGGATATGATCACGGAAGAAGGCAATGTTTTGGTTACTTATTGCTGTGTAAGAAGCTACCCCCAAACGGTGACTTAAAACAGTAGCACTCACTAATTTTGCTCTTGAATCTGGTGGTTGCCTAGCTTCAGCTAGCTGGTTCTCACTGTGGTCTTTCATGTGGTTACAGCCAGTTGCCTTTCTTTCATCATCATCAGCAGCAGCATTCTATTTCTTTCCCTCTCTCCCTTGGTGTTGTCTCCATGTGGTCTCTCTAAAAGGAATCCTTAGAGTGCCAGATTTCTTACATAGCAGCTGAAGACTCCCATAGGAAGTAGTCTAAGAGAAATTGAAGTTGCAAATTTTTTTTTCTAACCCAGTCTCAGAAGTCACACAGTGTTATTTCCACTGCAATCTGTTTGCAGAGGCAGTCACAAGGCCCTTCACAGGTTTAAGGGGAAGGAGATATGTAGGGGTAGTATTAAATTATTTGCAGACATGTTTCAAAACCACTACTGCCTTCCCTCTGGCTGAAGCATTCTTATATTCTTTCTACATTTAAAATACACTCACCCTTTGGAAAGATCCCACAAAAGCTTCATCTATTTTGGCATCAGGCTCAGGCATAAGGCACAAGACCTCATTTAAATCACGTCTGGGTTTACATAATCCTTGATGGGGTTCCTTGGGTACAACTCCTTGAAAATCTGTCTGCTCAATCAAAAGCCCTTTGAAGTAAAGAGATGACTTGTCTGGTCCCATCATGCATCCAACATGCAATCGTGGGAAGGAGGGAAACGAGACACACAGCAGTCACAGATCCATAGAAATTCTGTAATTCATCTGGGCATATGTTGCAACTTCATTGATGGGGCCTTAGTCCTTCTGCCTGGGACTAACTCTCCAGAGCTCTTGGCCTCACCCCGTGGGCTCTTGGTTCTAGTTTCTGAATTATCTTTTCTCTTCCATAATATGCAGCCTGTATTTGTAACTGAGTAGTTTTCTCAGCATGCCATTGATTGATCAGGGAATCCAAAAGCCCCCTTCCATTTTGTAATGTCTCTACCCTTATCATCTAGGGTTACTGGCAGTGTAGTTGCATGTATAAATCTCTTAAAGTTTTTGAGTTTTGTGCCATTAAACAAAAGCCACATGTATGCAACATCAGATGGAGTAGATCACCTGAGAACTGGGGTCTGCTTCAAGCTATCTCACTGGCATTGCTGGCAATGAGGTCTTGACTGGCTGAAGGTTAAGCCTCAGTTCCTCTTAACATGGGCTGCTCCATTTGGCCTGGCTTAGTTACTAAGGTGATTATCTTGAGAGAGAAAGAGATATAGATATATAGATGAGAGAGAGAGAGAGAGAGAGAGAGAGAGAGAAAGAGAGAAAGAGAGAGAGAGAGAGGTGGGTGCTGTGTCACCCTTATCACCCAGCCTTAGAAATCACAAAACTCTGCTTCTGCTATACACTGTTAATGCAGACAGTCACAAAAACCCACTTAGACTCAGGGATAAGGACATAGACAAATTGTTGATTCAGAGTGAGTGGCAAGGTTATGGAAGAATATGTGGGTCCAGAAATACTGTTGTGACATGTGGCAGTTTGAAGCTGTGTAAACCCCAGAAGATCATGCCCTTAGAGTTAATCCATTCCTGTGCATGTAAACCTATTATAGATAGGTCCTTTGGATTAGGTCACTTCGGTAGGGTGCAACCCAGAGTGGGTTTTAGTCTTTTTACTGGAGTCCTTTATGAGTGGAGGAATAGAAGCCTCAGACAGAGAGAAAAAGTTGCAGAGAGAGAGAGAGAAAAAAAAACCCTGAGAGGCTGAGGAGAGAGGTTCTAGAGGCCAGAGGCTGGAATCTGGAGCTCAGAGGCAGGAAAGAGGCCCCTGAGAAGAGAGGGGAGAAACAAGCCATATGCCTGTTCATCCATAGCTGAGCTCAGGTAGAAAGTAAGCCTGGGAAAGAAGAGGCAGCAGAGCTACCAATATGCCCTGCCATGTGCCTGATCACCCACAGCTGCAACTTGGTGAGACAGCATCTTTTGATGGTGCCTTAATTTGGACACTTCCACAGCATCAGAACTGTATGTTTTTATCCTAATAAATTCCCATTGTAAAAGTCTACCCATTTCTTGTATTTTGCTTCCAGCAGCTTTTAGAAAACTAAAATGCGGCCATTTTTAGAAAAGACAATCTGTGTAGAAAACCTTTATGAATATCGTTCCCAGAATGAAGGTGAGAATAAGGAAATTCTCGAGAGAAGGAAATATTTTTGCTTTATTGTATTTAGCTACATGATTAATATTAATAATAAATTATTACTCAATGCCAAACAGTTTAAGGAGATTTTTTAGTTTTCATCTCATTTAATATTAACTATAATACCAAGAGGTAGATGTTACCATTTTATTTGTAGATGAAGTAACTACATATCATTATGAAATGGTATTTCATTTGCTATTTAATTATAGATGTTCACATTGCTGTGGTAGAACTTAGGTTCAAATTCTGATAGAATTAATCTTTACTCTAGGAGTAAAGTCCCTGAATTGCAAAAGTGCATGTGGTCTGGTATATAATTGGAGGGATTGGCCTTATTAGCTGAGAAAGGTCATCAGTTATAAAGGGTGGAAAGATGAAGTTTATAGGCATAGGTGGAGAGAATGCAATAGATTTGGTGGTGATAAAATGCAGCCTTTTACATGATTTTCTTAAGATTTTCTCAGTGGAATAAGATGCAAGGGCATCAGCTGAGGCACAGTTTTCAAGGTTTGACAAAGGAGGAGCCATTATTGAATAGTCAAGTTTGAGAGTGGGAAATGGGAATAGTAAGAAAGAACATTGCTCAGGATCCACTTGAGATTTGTGGTCTTGAATTTATCTGAGAAAGTCAGTGGAGTTACATGTTTTTCTCCAACCACATCCACTGCTAGGTTCATGTGCAAACTAGGAGGAGAGTTTAAATTTAACCAGGGTTGGAATTTTCCAGGTAAGTATGGACAAGGAGAGAGGGGCAAAGATATTGAGGATATACATAAAAGAATCATTTTAGTAATGAACCTCATGATCTAACTAAAGTAAAGTAGGAAGTGAGAGCATAGGAGACATGGTTGACAATAAAAAGTGCAAGTTTCAGTGTGATGAAAGAATTTTGGAATAAAGTGCAACAAATTATACAGTTATACATCTTACCAAGGAAATTGGTTAAATTCAGTGATGCCAGCGCCTGGACCATATCCCTTTCCTTTGCCATTTCTTTTGGACTTACTTCCAAATGATAGCACCTACATTCCTTTGTCTGAAGGCTTTCTCTGGCCTCTGCTTCCTGCTTCCAGCAGATTAGAAGTGTGGGAGAAATTAACATCCCTGTGAGCAGACCTTAACCAAAGACTGATGGCAATTTATAAATGCTCCTGTATTTTCTCTCCTTGTGTGAGATAAATCTGAGACACATGTTCAACACCATTTCCCAGATTCCCCCAAAGGAATTAAGTTTTAATTACCCAAGTGGGAACTTGCTTGATAACACACCTTTAATTGACTCGATCTCTTTTCTCCTCACTCTTCTACTTGTATAGAAGATCATCTCCCAAAGAAACTAATTATACTCAAATCTTTTTCTCAAAGCCTGAGTCTGGGAAGATTCAACTATGAAAACTCCTCTCCTGTAGAAAACCTTCATTGAACTCTTCATTTGAACCTCCACAGCTCTTTATGCATTTAGCTATCATAACACTTACCAAAATATATTGTAACTGTCTTCTTACTTGTCCTTCTCCCCATTAGACTGTTCCCCAAAGCAGGAAAAAAATATGTCTCCATTTTGTAATTCCTCCTCCTAGTACAGTTCCTGATATGTAATTAGACCAACTTAAATATTTAATAAATTTCATTGAATGTTCAATAAAAATTGGTGGTTTTGTTGACAAGGATTTAAAATATCTTTTAACTTATAGAGACAGGATTAGATTAGGTTCAATATATATTATGATGCTAATTATAACATATTCTTGGCACTACAAATCTTTCAAAATTGATTATCCATAGTAGTTACAGAATGTGAACTATGAAACTTTGGCTAGCCTGAATATAGCACATTTTTTTGTTGTTACATTTGAGGGAGTTGTATAATATAATCTCTAACTTCTCCCCAAACTCCTTATATGTATTAATTATTTTAGTATCTGCAACAAGGAAATGACTATAGAGATAACTTTATTTTTTGCATCATAAACTCCTAATAGAGAAGTGTGGAATAAATATTCATAAAACACATACTTTTGTGACACGAGATTATTATTTTCAAATGAATTATTTTGGGGCCTAGATTATCTGATTTTTTTAAAAATTGGGGAATGAAAGCACAGTAATAAAGCTCTTTATATATATTTTTGTATTAGTGATTTGACTATTACCTAAGTGACTGCTATTTATATACCTGTTTGGTGCTACTAATTACTTTATAAAATTCAATTACTATGATGGCTAAATATCTCAATTGCTGTGTAACTCAACCAAAAGCTATGGTAGCTGTGAAACAGATACATTTGTGATGAAACTTATTTGCATTTGCAAATCTCAACAACTGCTCAAGTATCTGCTCTCTAGTAATTAGGCAGCTGCTACTTAAAATCAACAGTGGCAAACTCTGGTTATTGTTTGGTTTGGAAACTAAGTGTTGTCTTGTGCAGCATCCTGGTACTTTGCAGTGTATTAATGAAACCACTTTTCTTTAAGCTGGTGTATCATAGCTACTTGGCATCATTTCCTCCTCAGCTGACTATTGCATTACTTCATCTATTTTCTTTTCATCCTTTGTCTCATTCATAGGCTTTGGTTTTGAATAGTTTTGGATTTTCCTTATGGAGAGTTAAGTCTCAGTCTTTAAAATGTATAGCAATGGACTCTGACCTGGTTGAAATATTACCAATGCCAAGTATGAAATATTTAGGTGTTCCATTTGGATTTCCTAAACAGTTGAGTAATTAATTTCATGGAGGGCACAAGGTAGATATGGTGAAAAATGGCAGGCAAGTGGACATTAATTGACTGAATGATAATTCCAGTTATGTTGGTCTCTATGAAAACAGCCAGTTTTAAGTGATGAGTTTTATGTACATGCTTTCAACTGAAATATGTGCAAAATGTTCTTATCGAAATCCTTTGCCTTTGTGATTTTATGGCTCATATTTTTAATGCCGAATTTTGCCTGTTATAGTGTTTATATATAATCTTACATATAAACATTTATTCAGAAATATGCCTATTTTTATAATCAACATTACCACTTAGAATAGGTACTTTAGAAGTATATTAGGGAATTTGCCTGAAATACATAAAAAGTTGAAATTAAACAAAATGCTTAATAGAGTACTGTTTCGCAGTTTTTTTTAAGACACCATGCTATTTCATACCACTGTATCTTTGCGTGAGCCACATTGTATAAAATTCACCACCCCACCCCTGGCCTCTGTCACAGGAAATTCTGCATTTCTTTCAAGTCTCTGCATAAACTGTACCTGGATATCTCAGGTGAAGTGTGACAGTTTATCCTTGATCTCATTGCACTTTGTTTCTGGAAAGCAGGCTAATACGTGTCACAATTACCTAAATACTAAGGGATTTACTAGGATGATAAATGCTTAAACCTAAAAATTCCTTAACTTTGTTAAATATGTATCTGTAGTAATAATATTGTACTTTCTCATCAATTCTCACTACCGAATTAGGGTAATTAAAGGAATATTTCTAAAAACATTTTGTAGATGTGCCTCAAATTCAATCTGTTAAATCATTTATTTCATTTAATTCAGAATGAGTGTAATATTATTAGGCTGTCTTACAGCCTTTGTGGTATATCCCTTTAGAACATTCTTGTAACTTGTATTTTCTATCTCCTGAAGTATTACCACTTCTCTTTATCTGTTTTCATAAGGCTACCACATAATCTTAAGAAGACCTAGAGGCATAACTAATTTCAGACAACAATTTTTTTTCTCTTCATAAATTCTGAAGGTAGTTGCCAAAGAAGTAGGTTTTGATTGACCCTATTACAAGGCTGCAATCTTAATGTCCAACTCAGCAAAATGATATAGCAGATGGAAAACCTTTAAGAATATATAGACCCATTCTTGATATTTGATTTTGGCAATGTCTATAGTTTTCCTCCCAAACTAAAAGATGTTCAAGAATAGCAAGAACTTAAAAGCAGTTGATGTTTTTTCTCATTGTGCAAGTAATTACTTTATAATGGCCATTATAAAAATAAAGTTTACTTTAATGAGTCTTAGAGTTGCCTTGGATTTCGAGCCTTGAATTCTTTATAGACATAGTCTACTCAAAATGTTGTAATTCTTCACGTAAGGTTTTATGGGTAGGGAAGCATGCCTATCTTATTATAATAACTGGAAAATAGATATTCTTTTTAAGTATTCTTTTACTATTGCTCAAAATTTAGATCTGTGAAATATATAGAATTGAGTGACTGGAAATACTGTATATTGTGCTTTGGATATCCTAAACTTGAATTGGGTTAGACAAAAAGGCTTCCTAAGTTTAAAGGTTAAAAATCTTCCACTAACAATGCATACTGATTAAATCAAAACACTTAAATTTGGGGTTGAGTGTAGAAATAATTAAGCTCAACTAGAAAATTATAGAACTGAAAATGTAATTTTTAGGCATTAGTTAGTCAAATGATCTGTACTTCTTTTATCTATCAATAATTGCATTTGGAAAGTATCTTATTCAGAAATATGTCTACTTTTATAATCAACAGCTCTATAGTGGGAAATTTGCCCACATCTTTGAATGTAGTCTATCAGAAGTGCAAATGTGAAATTGCCTGATACTATGATAAGCTCCAGGAGCAAAACAATGTTGCCCTTTAGAAGATAATTCTGAAACATTCAGGCACTGGTGACTCGGTATTTTGTTTTTTTGTTTTTGTTTTTTTATTTATTAGAGAAGTTGTGCATTTACAGAACAATCATACATAAAATACTGGATTCCCATATATCACCCCATCATCAATACCTTGCATTGGTGTGGAACACTTGTTACAACTGATGATAGCACATTTTAATAATGTACTATTAACTTTAGTCCACGTTTAACTTTTGGTTCACTGTTCGTGTAGTGTAGTTTCTTGGATTTAAAAAAAAAAAATTTGCTCTTACCATATACAAAATCTAACATTTCCCCCTTTTAATCACATTCAGATATATATTTCAAAGCTATCAATTATGTTCACAGTGTTGTGCTGCCCTTTCCACTATCCATTACCAAAACATTTCCATCATTCCAAATAGGAACTATGTACATTTTAAGCCTTAACTTCCAATTCCTTATCTCCACTCTATTCCCTGATTACCTATACTCTAGATTCTGAATCTATGAGTTTGCTTATTCTAACTGTTTCAAATTAGTGAGATCATACCTTATTTGTTGTTTTGTGTCTGGCTTATTTCAGTCAACATGATGTCTTCGTAGTTCATCCATGTTGTCACATATATCAGGGCTTCATTCCTTTTTACAGTTAAATAACATTCCATTTGTATGTATATACCAAATTTTATTTATTATTCATTCATTGGTTGATGGACACTTAAGTTACTTAAGTTGCTTCCATCTTTTGGCAATTGTGAACAATGCTGCTATGGACACAAGTGTGTAAATATTTGTTTGAGCCCCTGCTTTCAATTCTTTGGGGTGTATACTTAGTAGTGGGATTGCTGGGTCATATGGTATTTCTACACTTAACTTCCTGAGAAACCTCCAAACTGTCTTTCACAGCGGCTGCACCATTTTACATTGCCACCAGTAATGAATGAGTGTTCTTATTTCTCCACATCCTTTCTTTCACTTGTTGTTATTATTATTATTTTTTAATAGCAGCCATTCTTAAGGGTGTGAGAGACTTGGTTTGATGGGTTAGAAAAGCAAAAACAAAGGCAAAAGTTCTACTTGATTGAAGAAATTTTTTTAACCAAAGTTATGTGAATTCATAAAGTCAACTATCTTAAAAGTTTTAAAGAACCTGGGTTTCCTCAAAAAAGTCTAAAATTTTCCCTCAGCAAAAAACATTTACCTATGAAGCGTGTGTGTTTGCATTTGTGCTTCCATGTGTGTAAATCTGATCTTAGTAGAATGTAGGTGGATGTTTGGCTACATAAATCTACTTACTTAACCCTGACACCTTTCACATAACCAGCTTATCCTATTTCTATTCTCAGAAGCACCAGGTTTCTTAGAGGCCTATAGGCCTCACCAGCAAGGAGCTTCATAACCGAGGCAGAATTAGAAATAAAACTTAAAAATGAGTCAGAGATAGATTGCCAGAAATATAGAATTAACTGAGGAGTAGTAAAGATGGCAGTGATTATTTGAGGAACAATTTAAATGATCTGAATTTATGCCTTAAGTTGACTTTTAAAAAGGTCAACTGACATTTACAAACATTCACTAAATGTTAGGTAGCATGCTAGTTGTTGGCAATAGAAAGATGAATAAGCTGTGATTCCTATTCTCTATCAACTGAGAGATGGGGGCTTAGGGGCTGAGAAAATACCCAAACACCATTGCACTTTTGTATTTACATATGTATGACAAAGAAAAGGAAAACACTTTTTAAAGGAGGTGGTCTTTCACGACTAACATGTCCACTGGGAAATTCTGTGGAGTAGGGTTGAGAGTTTCTCAGTAGAGGGAAGACCATTGGTGAAGTCATGGAATCTTTACATGTTCTGGAACATCTAGAGGTTTAACTTCTAAAATACATGGTTGAAGCAAGAAAGAGTGCAGGTAATACTGGAGACTAAGTACATGCCCGTGTCACAGAAGTGGTTTAACCACAGTGTAGTCCCTCCCTATTTGTTGGGGCTTTCTCTTCCACACCAGGCTCTTTCAGGAGTTAAGATACCCCACCCTTTTTCTTGGACTTCTAAGTAATTTGGACCAATGAAAGGGATGAGGGAATAATTATGCCAAGTAGATTATATAAAATGAAATAACAGCATTTAAATATATATCTGAATGTGGTTAAAAAGGAGAAATGTTAGGTTGTATATATGGTAACAGCATAAAAATCTTTAAAAAATTCTAGGGAATGCACCACACAAACAGTGAACCCTAAGTTAAACCATGGACTCTAGTTACTAGTACTGTTATAAAAATGTACTTTCTTCACTTGTAACAAATGTATCACATCAATGCAAGGTGCTAATATTAGGGTGGTATATGGGAATCCTGTATTTTATGCATGATTGTATTGTAAACCCACAACTTTATTAATTTTAAAAAGGCATCCAAAGTCTTGAGGCATGAGCATCATTTTCCCGAATGAACTACAGGTGACATGAAGCCAGCTGTTGAGGGAATGCCCACTCCAGACAGGCAGAAGAGAAACAGCCAGTGTGGAGATTATGCTCCCCACACAATGACCCCACATGGCCCCTGGCCTGGCCACTAGAAGTGTCCCCCCATATCTCTTGATACTGACCTCTGTTTTCTCTCAGGCACTGTACATTCCCTCTTTTCCAGCATATCTGTTCTCTGAAAAGTCACTTCTCGTCATTCTTCTATGCTGTCCTTAGCCTTTGTAATATTCTTCCTATTAGGGAGTAGCAAGTGGTGCTCATGGGGTAGTCTCCTTTTTATTTATTTTTTCTCAGTTCTGCTGTTTGGTGTAAACTCTGTCTTGATTCCCTCAGGTTTCCCAATTTGATTTTCAAAAGCCTAATTATTGGTTATTTTCATTCACTCTATATAAATCTTACTAACTTAGCAACTTGAATGCTTCTGATTACCTAAGGAGAAATTACTTAGCAGGATGCTAAGAAAAGAATGATTACTAATATGTAAGGTATTATATATTATATAGCTATCCCAACACATAGAAAACCTTGTATCCTTAGGGTGATGATGAGCCATGGAAGTGTTTAAAAAGAGAGAGAAAAAAAGCCATAATTTGCTTCTTAGGTATTTCCTCTGCCTAATTGTAAAGGGTGGGTAGTGATGGTACCAGACTAGAGTAAAGGAAGTTTGGGGAATCTATTGTTCAGGCCAAGCAGAGAGATGAGGTCCTTAAGTAAGGCAGTAGCAGAGGGATTATACACTAAAGAGATGTTAAGGAGACTTGGAGACAGTATTCTCTGTGAAATAAATGTAAACAAAGAGGAGTTAAAGGTGCTTTCTTTCAGACATAAACGGCTATGTGGATATGGTATCATTGTCTTAAATGGAATACAAAAGAAGTACCCTATGTTAGCAAAAATTGTTGTGAGTTCAGTTTTGGACAAATGAGTTTGTCCAGGTGAAGCAATATATGATTTTATAGTTCAGGAAACGATCTAGACTAGAAATTCATAATTGGACACCAGCTACACTTACATAGTAGTTGATGCTGTTGTTGAGGATGGAATGAGGAAGAGAAAGCCTGCACACTCAATGAGAACCAGTGATAGAATATTTACTCTCTCTTCTTGCACCTCCATTTCAGAATTATGAGTCATTAATTAAATAAGCTTTCTCTACCTCCTTCATTCCACGCTATTGGGATTTATGATGAAAGACATTTTCTTGATCCAGTGCTATCTGTGAGAGATTCTTTATATTGATAGCTGTGAACACTAATCTAATGGCTCGGAAGGAGAAATGTGTTCAAGTGAAATGTGGGGAAATGCCTTTATTCCAAATTCTTAAAGGTGTACTGACGCACTTAAATATAAATTAGCAGTGTCTTGAAATTGGAGCTTTTATCCAAGTAGCATATTTCTGCCTACCTTGCCTATACCTTTATTCCCATTTGCAAGAGGAAAATACCCAGAAATAAACTCAGTAAATATATATAGTACATATTTGAAGAAAACTAGCAAAGAAAGAATTAAAGACTTGAGAAATTGAGTACATAGACCATGATTTTGGTAAAATAGAGGCATTTTTAAAGATGCCTTTTTTCACTCAATTATTTTAATCATTTAATGTACTTTCATTCAAAATTTAAAATGAGATAATTTGGGGTTGTCTTAAAACAATGATTTTAAAGTTTATATATTAAAAACATCAATAATTTAAATAAAATTATTGGGGAAAACAATATCTATCAGACATTTAATATATTTCAAAACTATAATATTTAAGTAATATTTAAATATATTAATAACACAGCATATACTTATGAGAATTAGAGCTTATCTTCTTTTAGAAATACAATATGTTAAAAAGGCATCACAAATTTGTTGGGCAAGGGAGGGTTATTTAATACAACTGCTTTGATAATCAGTTTGCTACTTAGAAAATAATAAATTAATATACTTATACATTATATCAAAATAAGATATGAAATGCAAAAATGCAAATATGAATTGGGGAGAAATAATTCATTATACCAATTGAGATAATGAGATTTTTCTAAACTTAAATATGGTATTACAATAAAATAGATTTGAGGCACAAAATAGAACTTTCTTCAAAAAAGAAAAAAAAATCAAATAATATATTAAAAACTTATAGTAAGACAAGGTATTAATATCATTAACATATGAAGATTTCATAAATCATTTTAAAAAGCCCTATAATGTCACTAGATAAATGACCAATGGACATGACCTAATGTTGAACAAAAGTAGAGAAACAAATAGTTAATAAGCATATGAGAAATATTCTACCCCATCGTTGTTAAGAAAGCAAGTAGAATGAGAAATGAATCTTAAAAATTATAGTATAGAATGAGAAATTTGTGGTAAAGTATAATGTGATAAAAATTATCTCAAAAACAATTTTGGACAATTATGAAAATTTGAATCATAAATGCAACTGGATCTAGCAATTCTACTCCTGGAAATCTATTATAAGAAATGAATCTTAAATACAACAATAAGGTAAAATAGCTACAATCACTGATGGCTGAATTATTCTTAATAATGAAACATGAAACAATTGACATGTTTATAATAAGTATATGGTTAAGTAATGTATAGTATATATATTAAGTGAACTTTTGTGAAATCGTTAAATACTACTAAATAGGTGTTAGCTCTTGGAAAAAAGGTATGTCGTTTTCATAGGTAATATGGAAGACTTCAGAGCTGTATATCAATATAGGAAGCAAATATATAAATGCAACAAAAAACAGAAATGTGAATATAAAAAACACTTGATTTTTATCAGATGGTGAGAATATGGGTAATATTTTTAAGTTAAATGAAAGTATTTTTAAAATTTCATAGAACAAATATACACTTTTAAAAAGGAAAAATTCACTTGATTTTAACAGAGGGGACTTATTGACCAGCTGGAAATATTAGATAAACTAAATAAATTTATGCCTTTTTATGCCCTAAAAACACCTGGAATACACAGCGGGGACCCACACATATGTGCCATCTACTATCCAGATACACACATTGAAAAATGGGAAGTACTGGCCAATTTGACTGCAAATGCTCCTACAAGTTCTGGCATACTTAAACTTCATTTAAATACAGCTACTTAAGCAGGATGTGGGAACATTCAAAGCTAAAAAGCCAAGAAATCACTTCTTTTGGCATAAAGTTTCTCTCAGAGAAGCAACACCCCAAAAGGGACCAGGATAACTCATTACATGCATTTCTGCCTAGAATGTGTCCCAGTTTGCTCCTGTTGGTGAATAGTGATTACATCCTCACACACACACATTCATACTCACACACGTTTTTTTTTCAAGCAAAGAAAGGCATAAAATATTCCTAAGAAAAATTCTAAAAAGGTTAAGAATTTTAGGATCAAAATAAAGTTGAAACTGCTGTGAATATTTTTGAAGTACCACTGACATAGAAATGAAAGATCAATTTATTATATTCAATTGTGCAACTGAATTTGTATTGTGCAACGAATTCTTACCTTTCCAGGAAGTGCCAATAATTTGTTTTTATTGCATATTCATTACAAATGACCTCTAATGACTATAACTCATTTCTTTCTCACAAATATATTATATGAGAATATAATTTAAATACATATAAAATGGGAATGTGATTTTAAGATCCTGATATGTGGTCAAGTGTTAGGATAATGAATGTAAGTCTATATAAAATTTTACCTAAAAATCGTAGCAGATCAAGTAAATAATGCAAAATACAAACCTATTGGCCACTTCAGCTTTGCTGTCCATTTTGGTAGCTACATATACTTTGCCTCTAATGCTTAATTCTGGCACCAAGCTTTTGCTGTGCCAGAAACCTATCATCTCCATTGAGTCTAGGAAAGCTAATTCCAGAGTAGCTTTCCCTCTATCTACCCTAGCTTATAGGACAAAATGTTGTTGCCATCTTTACTATCTTATCCATTACCGATTCAGCAAAGGGAGAGTCTTCTGGGCTCTTCTTGGGAAAAAGGCTCTGGCAGTGAATAAATATGTTCTAGCATGGCCACATCTCTAAGCATTTTGAGCTCTTCTGTAACATCCTGCCAAGGCAGTTCCAGCATCTGCATCCATGTACTGAAGGGCAGCTTCAGAAGACATCCTTGTAGCAAACTAGAACAAGCTTTGTATGTCCTTGCCAATATGTTAAATTCTAGTCATTAGGTTGTGCCCCATATCTGGAAATTCTCTTTTATACAGCCTTATTTTCTGTATGCCACCCAACACCCCCCTCCATTCATCTAGCACACTCAAAATCCATTCTTGGGATCCTGTCAATAAGTATTTGTAAGATCCTATAGATCTTTTGTGGGAAATGACATCTTTCCTTCCAGAAGAGGTATTGTAGTTGACACTATTAGCCTAGAAGTGATGAGGGGAAGTGAAGGGAGATCTTGAAGACAACAATTATCATCCCTGAAGGCATCAATCTTAGTAGGGTCTCGGCATAGTCTCCAGGAGAGGGAAGATTGTTACCCTCTACCATGGAAAGGTGGCCACTCGGCAGGGTAACAGGAGTCAAGGGAATCTGGGGATTCACGCTTCCCAAGTGCATCCACTCAGGTGTTTCCATGCCAGGATAGCAGGGATTCATCCCTTTTGTAGCTAGACCCTTTCTTTAACATAGGACATAGGTCTGGGAATCATGCCTTCTGTGTAATTCAGCTACAACAATTGGACCCTGGGTCTGGTTTTTAGCCTGATCTGTCCTCCAATTGCAGGAGATGAAGGTCTCTCTAAATACCATCAAGGATGCCCTCTGGCTGGCTTCTCCCCTGTGCAAAAGTTGTCTGTTGGCTAATTTGAGCCTGTAATTATTTTTATTTTGCATACCAATGGAATTTAAAATCAACGAAATGATTCCACAGTCTTTATAATTACCATTGCTACCATATCTCTTAAATGTTAGAGATATTGTATAAGTCACTGCATTGTCTTCCACAGATATCCCATCCCAATTTACCATAGGTGGGAAGCTTATTAGGGCAAAGCTACAGAATGCCAGGGCTTATCACCACACCACCTACCACAAACAATGAAATCTTTGTTGCCATCTGGCCTGCAAGTAACTACACCATAGGATCTCACTCTGAGAATGTGCTTCCTTGGACCATTTCTAACTCCCCTTGTTGGGTTCCCTTTAAAATCAGACATTGAGAGGAAGATTGTGCAGCTTTTGTTTACCTGAGAGGTGTAAGAAAAGCAATCAAAGGAGTATGAAAGTGATTTGGGAAAAGAAAAGCAACCTGTCTATTTATTATTTAGCATAACCTACAGGGAAGCTCTGGGAAAAGGTGCAAAACACATGCCTCAGAATTATTCTGGCAAGAAGTGAAGGAGTTGGTGTATTTATAGTTGGTTAAGGGCTGCTCTCACAGGGTTGTTAATTTCCAGGCACTTCCTGTCTGCTGTGCATTGGCAAAGAGGGTTCTAGCAACAGAGGGCAGCCTTCCAACAAAGATGGCAAGTGTGGATGATGGGAAGTTGAGTTGGCATGCACAGAAATGGTAAGAGGATACAGAGACATGGGCAGAGAGTTGACAACATCTTCTACGAAGATAAAAAGACATTTGATGTATTTTTCACATCTAATTGAAATAGTGATTAGTTAAACATAGTCTTAAGTTGCTGGGTAAAAGATATTTTTTTTCTGCTTATTTTCTTCAAACATCATTAATAGAACATAGCAATGTTCCATATCTTAGACCTAGCAAATGAAAGGCAATAAAGAAATAGTGGCAAAACTCCCATACAGTAGATTTGTTATAAGAATTTATTTATTTATAAGTTATTTATCAAGTGCCTTTCCAAAGGTTGAGGCACAAAGATATACAAGAGAGAAGTAATCTTTACTATCAGGCATATAAAAGCTGTTCAGTTAATGCTAACATTATTATTGTTTAAATTCTGTTCAAGTTATTAATTGCAGAAGAATCACTAATTTGAAGATTTCTTTAAAATAGCATAATAAAATTTTATCATGGATATAATAAATAAAGGGAAATACAATGTTTGGAACTAATAATATGAATCTTGTATAAAATTAATACAAGTTAATTATTTCTATGAACTTATAAGAATTAATTAAACTTTTCTGGGAAACTGACATATTAAAATGACTTATATCTGAAAATGACTGTATTGCACCATTGGGTTGTACTGGTGAATTTTACTACCCAGAGCAGTATTTTGGAAATTTGTAACAATATTTATGAAAGACAAAAAGGATTAATATTTAGTAGGCAGCCCCCAGAGACACTTAGCTTTATTCCTTCTTTATATTAAATTTAGAGCATTATGTATTTTTAAATTATGTGGAAAGTAGAGAGAATATTATATATTATTTATTATAAAAAGAGGCACTGCTTCTGATTGAGTTGATAACCACTTCATTAAATTATACACATTCTTACAGTCAGGAAAGTGATAAAGTCCCTAAGAGTCCATGTTATATGGATGGCAGTCTGAGAGTTGTGAAGAATCTAGAATAAGTGTGCTTGTATCTTAAAAAAAAAAAAAAGAAAGAAAGAAAGAAAGTGAAATGCTCACTAAAAATAAATATGCTTTATTTCTAAAACCATTCTATTGCCAGAGAGAAAAATACAGCATAAACATCTATGAAGTTTCTCAACAAGAAAATATCCATTTTCTTGGTTACACTTCTGAAATACCAGCTCTCCATAGCTCTTTTGTGGGGAAAATATACAACACTGCACTGCCAATCTTCTGATCTCTTCCTTCAGTTACAGAGATTGGCTGACAATCCTCAAGGTCTTTCTATGGCCCATGCTTAAGTTTAATCTGCACATCAATTTCTTGACTGGAGTTCTTCATTTGTTTATCCTATTGATATCCCAAATCCCAAACTGAACTCATTTTCTCTTCCCTTTCTCAAATTTTCTTTCTATCTTTTCTATATCTGTGAATGGCATGAGGACCTCATCAAGCACGAAACCAAGAAATCATCCTGGATTTATATGTCTGGCATACCCAAGCTATCTATCACTTAAATCTTCCTGAATTTCTCATCACCGTGCTAACACCTGGCCTTGTCTACCTCTAGACTGTTTTCCTGTCTATAATATCCAGAGTGATCATACTAGAAAAGAAATCTGATTCTTGAATGCTCATGTTAATATCTCTTAAATGGCATCACATTTCCATCTGAATAAAGTTCAACATCTAAAGTTTTCAATTTATCTCTCTAGTCTCTATTTTCACCAATTCAAATTCTCTAGTCACAAACTCCTGCTCTTCCTTCAGGTTTCCTTCATGATATCACTTCCATCATATAATCCTCTCTGACTACCCAACCAGGTCCAAGGTAGGTACTCCTCCTATGTGGTCTCATAGAATTCTACACAACCATCTTTATAATGCTCATCATAATATATAGCAGTTAACACTTTGTCTCTTTAGTCTGCGGTCTTGTTTACGTCTGTATTCCAATCCTCAATATAGTTTGTAGTTGTAATAGTGCCCAAATATGTTAATTGAATTACTTAATAAATGAGTTATTGATAAATAATAATATAGATCTGTGGCAGTTTGAAATTCTTTTATGAATCCCAAAAAGAGAAAGATTGTATTTTTTAACTAATCCATTCCTGTGGGTGTGAGACCCTTTTGTTGGATTATGTCAGTGAGGCATAATTCAGGTTGAGTCTCTGCCTTCTTGCTGGGCCTGATATAAAGAGAGAGACACAGAGAGAGACAGAGGAAAAGGAGGCTACCATATTTTTTATCCTTCCATGTGAGAGAGAGGACTATAGGAAAGCAGAGAAACCCCAAGAAGCTGAGAGAGGTCCCGGAGACTGGAACCAACAGAACACAGGGGCAGGGAAAGAGGCCCAAGAGGGGCTGGCCCAAGGAGCAGCCCACAGCTGAGGAGACAATCCCTATGCCTGGTTGCTTGCAGGTGAACTCTTGGAGACTGTAGATTCTGAAGGGGAAGGCAGGGATAGGCAGTCATCTTTGCCACGTGGCAGGATCCTAAGATCAATAGTAGCTGACTTTGTTGGGAATGCATCTCTGATGGTGCCTTGATTTGTACATTTCACGGCTTCATACCTTAAATAAATCCCCATTATAATAGCCAGCCCATTTCTGGTACTTTGCATCAGCCCCCCCTTTGGCAAACTAAAACAATATCCAATTGTAGTACTTTATATTTTTAAAAGAGTAATTTTTCTTCATTTGAATTGTCATGGTTGTGGAGCAATTTGCCACAATGGTGTGTCATGGGAACACAGGTTCAGGGCACAACAGAAGCTTTCAGCAAATGACCCCGTTATTCCTTGCACCAGTATAAAGCATCCAGAAAGGGCAAATGATCATTTGTCACTTATACAGCACAAAGAGTCCAAAAGAGCAGGGGAAGAGGTCTCATCATGGTCTTTAGGGTTGGCTAAACCTGCCTAGATCGGGGTGGATAGCTGGCAGCTCCACTTGTCCCACTTTGCACTGGAAAAGAGAGACCAATTATACTATTTGAGGGTGTCTTTTTAATTTTTTTTTAAAGCAGTTTATTTTTCCTGTCAGTATCACATTTTGAAATATTATTTTTACATTAGAAACATTATAGGATTACAGATAATTCATGAAAAAGTACAATGTTCACATATACTCTGCTATTGTTGATACTTTATATTTGAGTGGTACTTTATATATATATATATATATATATATATATATATATATATATATATATATATATTTTTTTTTTTTTAGATATAATTAAATAAATGTTATACAAAAATTACAGGGATTCCCATGTTCCCCACCTCCCACACCTCCCATAACATCCCACATAAACATCCTTCTTTAGTGTGGCACATCACCTGCAATGGATATACACATCCTGGGTTTTGCCACTAAGCATTGACCATAGTTCACATTGTAGACCACACTTTCTCCCACAGTTCTGCATGATATATGCTGATGTAAAATGGCCTATATCTGTCATTGTAATGTCACCCAGAATAATTCCCAAGTCCTGAAAAAGCCCCTGTATTACAACTGCTTTTCCCTTCCCTGCCCCGAAAGTGTCCAGTGGCCACTGCCTCCACCTCACTGTTGTAATTTCTTCCATTGCGTGAATCACAATATGTCTACAACAGAATACCAGTGAGTCCACTCTAGTCCATAGCTCTTCCCCCAATCCTGAGGAGTTTGGGATGGTGATGTCCACTCCACCTCCAAGTCAGAGGGGGCTTATATCGCATGGATATGATGGATGGGATTATCCTGCCTGCAGCTGCAGGCTCTCTCCATTCCCCGGAATGGCTGTTGTCCATCATCGTCTCCTCACCAGGTGACTTGGATGAGTCCATTGAGCTGTAGAGTAGGAGTTGCAGCTCCACCGAGATTCCAGGCACAGCTGGTACATGGGCAGGCCAAAGGCTCCAGTCTCTGGAAGTCCACCTACAAACTCCAGCATCACATATAGGTTTGAATAGAAGGGACTGATGGACCATGTGCAGGGAGGACTTATTTGAGTCCAACTCTGTCACTCTCAGGAGCACAGATTCCAAAGTAGAGCCCACTGATAGGGCATCAATCTCTGGAGCTATCCCACCCCTCCCCACCCCATATAGGACCTGAGTGCCTCCAGAGCCCTCAGGAGCCCCTCTGTGGGGCGCTTGCCACTGAGAATACCTGTTCTGATAAGCATATGGGGCTGCTTGTTCCAGGTTTCCAGGTTTCCAGGTTTAAGTTCTGACCAGACCTTTTTCTCAGACTTATCTCCCCTAGGTTGTAGAATGGCACGCAATAGTAAAAGACGTGGAAGTAGCAGAAGACAGAGGATGACCCCTTAGTGTGTATTTGTGACTTCCCAGAGAAAGAGGTAGGGGTAGTGGAGGTCTCAGGGAAGGCCACTTAACAGATGTCTGTGACTTCCCTAACAATAGTCCACACAGTTTTACATTTTTTCTTTGTTTACATCAGAGCAAATTAGAAAATTTTGCTTTGTATCTTATAAATGATAATTGGGGCTTTTGGCCAAATATGGGCAAACCATGGTGCAATTTGTCTAATATTCTTATTTGGTTAAATGAATATTTATTGATTACTATAAATATGTGAAGTATGGCCTTAGGTGATGAGGACTCAAAGCTAAAAACTGATGAATGCACAACTATGTGATTATACCGAATACCATTGATTGTACACTTTGGATGGATTTATGCTTTATTAATATGTATCAGTAAAATTGATTTTTTTAAAAAAATATTTGTCCTTACTGAGCTCAAATTGTAGTAGAGAAGAGGAATTCATAAACTAATAATCAGGTGGCTGGGTAGTAGGTACCATGAGGGGGTTATCTATAGAGTGACACTTCAGTAAAGGAGAGAAATTTTAAAATCAAACTTTGCATGAGGATGACTAGAGAAAGAATATCAAAGGATATGACAGCTTGTACTGAATATTGAAGTTTGAATAGAATTTATCAGATAAATAAGACATGTAAAAGGATTCCAATTTGGAGATCAACATGTGTGAATGCATGTAGGCTAAAACCATAGAACATTGTTTGGTAGCCAAGGAAAAGGGGAATGGAAGTTAGGAAGCAAGAAAGAAAGATGTCAGCTAATAAAGGGCCTTCCTTTATAAGCTAAGGTATTTCACCTTTATCCTCAAAAATAAGGAGAGTCAGAATATTAAGTGGCGAAGTAAGGTTATCAGGTTTTTAATATTAAAAAGATCATTCTTTATTGCTAGAGAAAAAGAGATTTTAAAATATGATTATACGTAAAGGTATGCCTATGATCAAAATTTAAAGCTACTGACTGGTAGGATAAATATAAGATATATAATTTTCAAATCACTAAAGAGAAAAGACTAAAGAAAATTTGAGTTATATAGGAGAAGCAGAAATTGGAGAAGAGGGTAGAGTGTGAATGTTTAAAAGCATAAAATAGATCATGTTAACAGAAGTTAGAACAAATGAAGATACATGAATTAGAGCTCTCTACTTGAAAATTCTGAGTTTAGAATGCAAGACAAAAAACAACTAAAATATATGAAGACCCCAAACTAAATAATACCAACAGAAAAAAAATAATGTCATATGAGGAAAATTAAAAATAAAAGCAGTATTGGAACTAGCCATATTATATAAATGACTACCCTCATTTTAATTATCACATCAACTATTTCTTTACCATATTGCCAGATATTATTTAAGGATAAAAGGTATAATATAACATGAGGATTTATTAGTCAAAAAACATTTATGAAGCAAATATATGTCTCTGAACTATATTAAGCAAAATCTCTTCAAAATAAAAAAGGTAGATGGGATAAACATAATTATTATTTGAAACTTTCTCTATAATGGTAAAATAATAAAAAATCAAATAAGGATATTAACAATTAATTATTATAATTAATATTGGAGCTCCCAAGCAGGAAACATATACACCTTTTAAATTTCATGACATTTATAGATATTGATTTTATTGTATGTCTCAAAAAATTCTCTAAAAGCAAGAATAAACCATACCTCTTCATCTCATTTCTGTGTAAAAAAAATAAGTGAACTTTAATAATAAAAGTGTTACTTAAGGAACACATTAAACCACATAGGAACTGAAAATAATGGCCTGAATAACTCCTGCGTCAAGATATCAAGTTCTTGAGTCAAATCATATCCACACAAAGAGAACACAAACAGATATATTTTCTGGAACACTTGGATTTGCAAAGTAGGAAAAAGCAAAACTAAATGAACTAAATATTCCACTCATAGAGATTGGCAGGCAGAATTCTTTGTGTACCCCAAGACTTCTGCCCCGGGTATGCATGCTTCTTCTCCTGGTTAATCAATCAAACACCAACCTGGGTGTTGTTGGAAAGTTTTTTGAAAATGTAATTAAGGTCCCAAACCAGTTGACATTAAGATATGAGGCTATACTCCTGGGCCTGACTTATGACATGATATTGAAGCAGGCTAGATAGGGAATCAATAGACGGATCTGGAACCTGGCACAAAAACCACCACTATTAACACGTATTAGTACACCCAAGATGGCTGCTGGAAGACCCTCATGAGATTTTCCCATTGAGAATGAGATTTCCTCCGGAAGCCAGGAGACGCCCCAGGTATTCTCCAGGGGCCTTATCATTGGACCCTCTCGGGGGATTGATGGGTGGGGTAATCAATCAAAACAGCAAACAGCTGTGACTCCTCCCATGTCATTAGCAAAGGGGCGGAATGGTTTAAAAAGCAAGCACAAAGGACAAACTGGCCCTCTCTTGCCTTTTGACCCCTATTCTGGCCTTCTTCACCCCTGCCTTATTCATTACACAACTAAACCTGAAGATTTATAATCTCTAATGGGAAATTACAGTCTGTAAATCAGCCCTCTTTGTCACTCTTAAGCCCCTTTTTCTCTCTGGGACTCATGCTCTGTTATTTTCTCCTATTTTTCTTCCCTCTCTACCTTTATAAATTACTGGACTAATCAACATGGCCTGCTCTTGAAATCCATTTCTTGCAGCTTAGTCAAGAACCTAGACAAAATCCGGCAACATATTTTGGCGAAACAGCCAGCAGGTTATTGGTGAGTCAAACTTTGGCTTACAGCCTGTTTAATGCCCTCTTTTGGTATCCATTTTAAACAGGTTTGCCCACGAGCCTCCATAGGATGTAATCCTGGGAGGGAAGAGGCCGGGACACAGGAACTTTCTGCATCTGTGCCATGTGCCCAAGCTTGTGAGACCTGACCCCAGCCAAGAGGGCAGGGGTGTAGGGCAGGGCCCCAAAGCAGGGCCCTGCCAAGACAGAGATTCCCAGGCCGAGCTCAGGGCACTGTGAAGCCACTTTTTCAAGCCCTTTAGCAGCCACCAGCTTTGACCTTAGGCCTGGCTGGCATTGCTTTCTCCCGCCCTCCCCCATCCTTGGTAGCAGTGGCTATGACTCAGACCCAGGGGCTTGTGTCTCCCTGTGGGTCCATGCCTTTGAGGCTCGTCTTCCTATAGAGCACAACTGGTTACCTCGTCTGGGATAGAGTGGGAAGGCGGTGGGCAGTGCCAAAGGGCATGATGTAGGAGTTCCCTTTCCCAGAGAGGTCACAGGCCAGGACACGCTTGCATAATTAACCTTAAGCCACTTTGTTTCATCTTCCTACTTCCTACTACTGAATTTCTCATTATGGATTTGTGTTAAAATGCTTTGGATTGTCTTAAAACTGTAAAACTGAAAATGCCTTTGCTACTGAGGAAGTTATTGCCTCAAGGTCCCAAGGCCTTTTAGCTAGAACAATTGCTCTCTAATCACTTAATGGCCTTTGATGGCTGGTATAACTGAGAAACTCCCAGGTATAAACTAGGACTGCCTTTTAAGACCTTTGTAAGAATAGGAAGAAAGTTTTTTTTGCCCCTTCTCAAGAAGGAGCAATACTCAGCTAAGAAGCCATCTGATCTATTCACTCTGACTCCCAAGTCCAGAACAGCCCTGGAAATGCCTGGGGGTAGGGTCTCTGTGATTCCGCAGATGACAGGAACCAGAGAAGTAACTCTGAATGTCCTCCAAGACTTGAAAGTTTGGGCGCTTCTATTCAGAGAGCAGCCAAACTTCCCCTGAGATTGATCTCAGGAGCTTCCATTTAGGTAACAGTGCAGTCAGTTGCAGACCCTGTAATGTAGGGGTGCTGAGAACCAGAGCAGTAAACTCTGAATGGCCCCCAAGATCTTGGGTCCTTCCATTCAGAAGACAGCCAAACATCCTCTGAGACTTATCTCAGGTGCTTTGATTGGGGTAACAGCTCCCAATGTTTCCCACCAATCCATCTTGGGTGCTTTGGTCTGAACTTTGGAGTTTTCAGACATCCCCCAAAACCTAGGCTGACCATGGGAACTCCCACCAGCAGGGATTTGTATTAAATTCTCAGAATGCTGAGACCAGAGCATGGGCTCCAAATTATTTGAAGTGGTAAAGGTTTTAGTCAGACTTGGGACTCCAGGTCAGTCAACTAAAAAATGCTTCTTCATTCTTCCTAGAATAATGGGCATGGTCTCTAGCCCACCAATAAACTCCCCATAGGAGTGTCTCCTCAGAAATCAGGAATTTTGCCTACTACTGGTCTACATGGCCAGTATAGCCAAGAGTAGCCTCTATATGGGATCCTGAATTCCAGTTAAACCAGTGTAAAAGAGAAGGACAGATAATCTGAGGCCCAGAAACCTCATGTCATGTCTCCTTAAAGAAATGAAGAAATACACCTCAAACTTCCATTAGTTTAAACTCAGTTGTGCCTGTAAAAGGTCTGAATAGAGATCATGATCCAGACCCGTCACTAAACCGCTCATGGAAAGTAAGAAACTTCATGTGCCATCAATTAGGATCAAAAAGTTCCTAGAAATACTAAGGGTATAAAATTCTCTCTTCTGTTTTAATCTGTGCTTAACTTTGTGTTCAACTTCGAAATCTGTGTCTAACTTTGTCAGTTTGCTTGTGCCTAGGAAATCAGATTTGCTGTTCACCTGTTACAAATTGGATAATGGTGAAAGATAACCTAAAAATTAGTCTTTAAATGTTAATACAGATTGTCAGAACATGGCCGACAGGTTAGGCAGATAAGGCTTAGTTCTCACTAAAACAAAAAACAAAAAACAAAAAACAAAAAAAAAGAAAAAAACAGAGGCTGCTTTGGGGACCTGCTTTCAGGTACAGCAAACCAGGACATTGCTTACCAACTCCCAGAAGAGTGATGGTCAGAGAGACGAAGAAGCCAAAACAAGTAATCATGAGTTATTAAACCTCCCAGCTGCCGGGAAGGAATCCCTTCCCCTACCCCTGAGATATTAAGCAAGGCATCTACCTCCACCGGAAGATGCTGTGAGTCATCTAGAAGGGTACTGGACAGATAGGGAAGCCAGGAATAATTGTGGGTTGCTGATCTCAGTGGTTGGAAGTGACACACACACCTGGCCTCAGGGTAGACAGACGAAGTGGAGCCCCTGGCCCCCTGCTCCAAACAGGAGTGTGGCAGCAGATTTCCTGAGAGGAAGGGGGGTCTAGGGGGGTGCAGAGCAATTTCTTTGCAGTGAGTTTTGCCAGCTGGGCCCCCCTTGAATACAGGAAGGGACCCCGACTGGACAGGGAGAAGGGAGGAGGATCTCCTCAGGCAGGAAATCACGCCTAGCCACCTAGGTAAAGAAAGGAATTACATCAGAGAGAAGGCAGAGACAGGTGGCTGATCAGCACCACTCCAGCTGACTGCAGAGAATCTAACTTGCCCCAGGGAAAAAGAGCGATAGCCTTCTGAGAAGCTAATTAACCCAAGAAGACAGAATACCATAGTGAAGAATTCCTGCCTAGCATATATGAGGTCACTGGTTTGATTCCTGGCTCTTCCTTGAGAAGCCATCCACCAGGTTATCAGGCATCCAGCTGAAATTTTATGACAGTGAACTTATAAACATTTTCTTTGTATTAGCTTTTCCTGGATTTTTTTAAAGCTTCCTTTTCTTTTATTTCCCTTAGTTTACTCACTAAAACCCAGTTCAAAACCTGCAGAGGGCAGGCTGCAGGGTGAGTGATTGAGGGACACCAGCAGCCTGAGTAGATCCTTAGGGGTCTAAGAGAGAAGGCTGTTTTTCCATGGTTTTTTTTTCCCTCCATCTCCTTTTTAGAAAATGAGCCACTGCTTTCTAGTTTCTTGTTTGTTTTGTATCCTCTTCCTTTGTTTCTCTGCTTGCTTCACTTTTTTTTTTTCCTTTTTTTCTTTTGGTTACAGATTTATTCTACCTACTCTTTCTTTTCACTCCTTCATCTTTATATCTTTTGTATTCTGATGTTGTTCTTTCTTTCTACCACTTTTATTTGGTCTCCAATTCTTCTTGTTTGTATTTCTCCCTCTCTGTTTTTTTCTCTGTTTACTTTCTATTTTTTACTTTTTTCTTTCTCTCTTTTCTCCTTTCTTTTCCCCTCTTCTTGCCATTCCAGCCTTTTAATTCATTCTATATATTTATTCTGTTTTTGTTTCATTGTTTTTATTCTGGTTTCCTAATCTTATTCCTCTGTGCTTCTTACTTGTGTTAATTTTTCAGTTTTCCAGGTCTTGAACAGTTGCTTTCCTCCCTTTTACTATTATTATTACTATTTTTCTTTTTGTCTTCCTATCCCTTTCCTTTTCTCTGGTTCCAATTTTTTTTTCTTTCAAAGGAACGTAGACATATCTCTCTCACAAAAAATGGCTGAGTGAGGGCAAGATCCTGCCCCAGTGACCTGTTTTGGGAACCCACAGAGCAGGAGGCTTCAAGGCATTGATTTGGAGGGAGCTGGACAAAGAGATAAATTCCTCAAGGTGCTATTGGCTTCTTTCTTGGTTGCTGTGTTTCCTCTTTCTTGATTTCCCCTTTTCTGTGTATACTGATTTTGTCTACCAATGCTACTTCTTTTCCTTACTTCATCTTTCTATCTTCCCCTTTCTGTTGTTGTTATTGCATTGTATTTCTCTTTGTTTACTCCTCAATTTTTCTGGTTTTTATTTCCATCTCATCTATCCTGTTTTCTTTCTTTTGCTAACTTTTTTCTTTTTGTCTTTTCTTTTCTCTTCCCCTCTCTCCTCATCCTTCTGGACTTTTAATTCATTCTATAAATTTTTCTCTATTTGGTTTACCATTTCACTGTTGGTACTATACTTTTTTATTCCTATTACTCTACACTGCTTACATGAGTTAAATATTCATTTTCCAAGGTCTTATATGATTCTTCTTCTAACAATTATTACTATTATCCTTTTTATTTTCTTACTACTTTTGCTTTCTGGGAACATAGACAACATCAAGGAAGTAGAATAAGAGGAACAAAGTGTCAAAGAGAAAACTTAACGCACGCACACAAACAGCAACTAAATAAAACCCTAGAGTAAAGAGAGAATCTAATCAATGGAATAAACCCATCAAGATAAAAAGATGACCAGATACAAACAAAAAATTACAAACCATACTAAGAAATAGGGAGACATGGCCCAGTCCTATGAAAAAACTAAAAACCAGGAGGAGATGAAAAACATTGAATAACTACTGAAAGCTGCCCAAACAAATATCATGGACCAACATAATGAAGTGGAGGAAGAGATTAAGGATATTAAGAAGACACTGGGAGAACATACTGAAGAAATTATAAACATATGCAAAAAGATACTGGATATGATAGCAATGAATGGCACAATCCAAGATATCAAAAAGACACAGGAAGCATGTAACAGCAGATTGGAACAGGCAGAGGAAAGAATCAGTGATGTGGAAGATAGTACATCTGAAATCAAACAAATATTAGAACAGATAGATTAAAAGATTAAAAAAAAAAAAAAAAGCCAGCAGGGACTCAGGAATTTGAATGATAACACAAACAGTATAAATCCCAACAGGCCTACTCCAAGACATATACTTGTCAAACTGTCCAGTGCTCAAGACAAAGAAAAAATACTGAAAACAGCAAGAGAAAAGAGAACCATCACATATAGGGAAAGCTCAATAAGATTAAGTGCTTATTTCTCATCTGAATCATGGAGGCAAGAAGGCAGTGGTATGACATAGTTAAGGTGCTAAAAGAAAAAAAATCTTCCAGTCAAGAATTCTTTATCCAGCAAAACAGGCATTCAAAAATGATGGAGAGTTCAAAATATTCACAGATAAACAGAAACTAAGAAAGTATGCCAATAAGAAACCTGCCCTTCAAGAAATACTAAAGGGAGTTCTACAGGTTAAAAGGAAAAAAACAGGAGAGAGAGAGTTGGAGAAGAGTGTAAGAAAAACTAAAAAGACAAAAAGAGAAATAAAAACAACATATGACATACATTAACCCAAAGAAAATATGGCTAATGTAAGTAATTCTTGAGAGTAATAACACTGAATGTTATGGATGAAACTCACCAGTCAAGAGAAACAGATTGGCAAAACAGATAAGAAAATATGACCTATCTCTATGCTGGCTACAAGAAACCCACCTTAGACCCAGGGATTCAAGGAGGCTGAAAGTGAATGGCTGGAAAACAATCTCACAAGTAAACAATAACCAAAAAAAAAAAAAAAAAAAAAAAAAGGTGGAACTAGCTATACTAATATCGGACAAAATAGACTTTAAATACAAAACTTAGTAAGAGACAAAGATGGACACTATATATTAGTAAAAAGGGTTATCTTTCAAGAAGAAAGAACAATCATAAACATTTATGCACCTAACCGAGGTACGTCAAAATACATGAGACAAACTTTGGAAAAAACTAAGTAGATGAATAGATGCATCTACAATTATAGTGGGGGACTAATACACCATTATCACCATTAGACAGGATATCTTGACAGAGAATCAATAAATAAACAAAGACTTGGAATAATACATTAGAAGGTATGAATCTAATAGACATATACCAAACACTACACCCAAATACAGCAGTATAAACATTTTTCTCAAGTGCACATGGATCATTCTCCAAGATAGACCTCATGCTAGGCCACAGAAAAATGCTCAATGAATTCAGAAAGATTGAAATTATAAAAAGTAATTTCTCTGACCACAACAGAATGAAGCTGGAAATCAGGAAGGGCCAGAGAACCAGATTAGACATAAAGATATGGAAGTTAAACAACACACTCAGGCAAACAGTGGGTCAAAGAGGAAATCTCAAAAGAAATCAGTAACTGCCTTGAAACCAATGAAAATGACAACACAACATATCAAAACCTATGGGATACAGCAAAAGCTCTACTGAGAGGGAAATTCATAGCCATAAATGCATATATCAAAAAAAGAAGAAAGAGCTAAAATCAAAGACCTAACTGCACTCCTGGAGGAATTAGAAAAAGAACAACAAACTAACTTCAAAAGAAGTAGAAAGAAGGAAACAACAAAGATTAGAGCAGAACTCAATGAAATAGAAAATAAGAAAACACTAGAAAAAATAAACAAAACCAAAAGCTGGTTCTTCAAGAAGATCAATAAAATTGACAAACCCTTAGCTAGGCTAACAAAGAAAAAAAGAAAGCAGATGCAAATACACAAAATAAGAAATGAGGAAGGGGATATCATCACTGACCCCACAGAAATGAAGAGTATCATAAAAGGATATTTTAAAAATTATATGCTAATAAGAAGGATAATTCCTAGAAACTCACAAGCAGCCTGCATTGATGAAAGAAGAAATTGATGAACTCAACAGACCAATCACAAGTATAGAGATAGAATCAGGTATCAAAAATTTCCCAATTAAGAAGAACCCAGGACCAGAAGTCTTCACAGGTGAATTTTACCAAACATTCCAGAAAGAACTAAAATCAATCCTGCTTAAACTCTTCCAAAAAATAGAAGTAGAAGGAACATTGTTTAACTCATTCTATCATGCCAAATTTGCCCTAATACCAAAGCCAAACAAAGATGCCACAAGAAAGGAAAATTACTGACCAATCTCTCTAATGAACCTAGATGGTAAAATCTCAACAAAATACTTGCTAATCATATCCAACAACACATTAAAAAAATTATACACCATGACTAAGGGGTTTTCATCCCGGGTATGCAAGGATGGCTCAATATAAGAAAATCAATCAATGTAATACACCACATAAACAGATGAAAAGAAAAAAAATCACATGATCATCTCTATAGATTCAGAAAAAGCATTTGAAAAAAATACAGCACCCTTTCCTGATAAAAACACTGCCAAACATAGGAATAGAAGGAAACTTTCTGAACATGATATAGCATATATATGAAAAACCTACAGTTAACATCATATACAATGGAGAAGTGCTAAAAGCTTTCCATCTAAGATCAGGAACAAGACAAGAATGCCCACTATCCTCCTATTTAATGTTGTGTTAGAAGTACTTGCTTGAGCACTGAGGCAGAAAAAGGTGTAAAAGGAATCCAAATTGGAAATGAAAAAGTAAAAAATTCACTTAATGCAGATGACATGTTCCAATACATTAAAAGCCCTGAGAAATCTACAACAAAGCCTCTAGAACTTATAGATGAATTCAGTAAAGTTGCAGGCTATAAAATCAACATGCAAATATCAGTAGTATTTCTGTACACCAATAATGAGCAATCTGAGGAGGAAATCAAGCAAAAAAAAAAAACCATTTACCATAATAACTTAAAGAATCAAATACCTAGGTATAAATTTAACTAAAGATGTAAATGACTTATACACAGAAAACTACACAGCACTGTTAACAGAAATCAAAGAAGACTTAAATAAATGGAAGAATATTCCCTGTTCATGGATAGGAAAACTAGACAGAATTAAGATGTCTATCCTACCCAAACAAATCTACAGACTTAATGCAATTCCAATAAAAATCAACACAGCATTTTTCACCGAATTGGAAAAACTAACTATGAAATTTATTTGGAAGGGCAAGAGGTCCCCAATAGCCAAAGATATTGAAAAAGAAAAATGAAATTGGAGGAATCAGACTAACTGACTTTAAAACATACTACAATACTACAGTGTCAAAATTCATGGTATTGGCACAAGACTAGACATACCTACCAATGGAACCTAATTGAGATTTCTGATGTAGATCCTTACATATACAGTCATCTGATATTTGACAAGGCCATCAAGTCCACTCAAATGGGAGAGAACGACATCTTCAACAAATGGTGCTTGGATAACTGGATATCCATAGCCAAAAGAATGAGAGAGGAGCACCATTTCACACCTTAAACAAAAATCAACTCATGATGGATCAAAGATCTAACTATAAGAGCGAAGACCATAAAAAATGTTGGATGATAATGTAGGGAAGCATCTATACAACACTGTAATAGGAAATAGTTGCATTAACTTCACACCCAAAGTATGAGCAGCAAAAGAAAAAAATTGATATGTGGATCTCCTCAAAATTAAAAACTTTTCCACCTCCAAGGAGGTTATCAATAAACTAAAAAGGCAGCCTACCCAATGGGAGAAAATATTTGGTAACCATATATTTGATAAGAGCCCAATATCCAGCATATATAAATAAATCCTACACCTCCAAAATTAAAAGACAAACAACCCATTTTAAAAATGGGCAATGGGGACGGATGTGGCTCAAATGGTTGGGCGTCCATCTCCCATATGGAGGGACCCGGGTTCGATCCCTGGGACCTCCCGGTAAAAAAAAAAAAAAAAAAAATGGGCAAGCCACTTGAAAAGACACTTCTCCAAGGAAGAAATACAAATGGCTAAAAAGCACGTGAAAAGATGCTCAACATCACTAGTTATTAGGGAAATGCAAATAAAAACTACAATGAGATACCATCTTACACCCATTAGACTGGTGGCCATTAAAAAAACAGAAGACAAGTGTTGGAGAAGATGTGGAGAAATGGGAACACTCATCCACTGCTGCTATGAATGTAGAATGTTCCAGCCATTGTGAAGGACAGTTTGGTGGTTCCTCAAAAAACTAACTATTGGACTGCCATATGATTCAGTGATTCCACTGCTGGGTATATACCGAGAAGAATTGAAAACTAGGACATGAACAGATATATGCACACCAATGTTCATAGCAGCAATATTCACTATTGCTAAAAGTTGGAATCAACCCAAATGCCCCTTAACAGATGAATAGATAAACAAAATGTGGCACATACGTCCAATGGAATATTACTCAGCTGTAAGAAGGAATAAAGTGCTAACACATGGGATAACATGGATGAACCTTGAGGACCTTATATTGAGTGAAGCAAGCCAGGCATTCAAGGACAAATATTACATGACTTCACTTATATGAATTAAGCAAATTGAGCAGACTCAGAGAGCTATTGTCTGGAAGATAGGTTTACAGGAAATAGAAAGGGAGAACAATGTTGTGAGCCAACACCACACAGATGTAATCTATGATAAGTTGAAAGTGTGTAATTGGGCATTGAAGGGGTATGACAAGAGGGTAGTGATACCATTGTTTGGGGCAGTGCAGGTTTGACAGGTGGGTAGATTAGGGTGGGTGGGTTGGAAGGTCCATGGAACTGGGAGGAGGGTTGGGGGAGGGAGCAGGTGAACACTGAGGATTGGTGGGTATGTGGTTGAAAATACAAAGTTGGGAACGCTCTTGTGGCAATATGACAAAGAAGGGTTCTTGGTTTAGGGTGTTGGATGGGAGGACATTCAGGACAGGGCACACCTGGAGCAGGCTTCTAGGGAGTGTGTGAGTGATCACTTTATCATAATGTTTTGTATCAGTGGGTGGAGACCAACATAATGAGCAGGAAGGAGTTGGACTCCCATCCTGGCCAGGACCGATATGTTCACAGAGGGGCAGGAGTCTCTTGAGAGCATGGGCGGTTCCTAATATCGGAGGACAAACCAGTGTGTCAAGTTCTCAGTGTTGTTGCAAGTAACTATGAATCTTGTCATCCAAGAAGTGAAGCTGGGGGTTCACTGTGGGCCCTGAGGGGAGGGGGATGGAGGAATAGAATAGATGGAACAGGGGGTTTTTAGTGGACAATGGAAGTGACCTACATGATATTGCAATGATGGACACAGGTCATGTTAAATCTCATTAAAATTTCTAAAAAAGTATGATCTAAAATGTAAACCATAATGTAAACCATTGACCATGGTTAGTAGCTATGTTTCAATACTTGTATATCAATTGTAACAAAGGTACCATTCACATATAAAAAGGTATTAATACAGGAAGGGGGAACAGGTGAGGATGTTGGGTATACGGGATGGACCATTGATGAGCCCTTGATATTGACAACTATGCTTGTGAGCCTTTGCTCTTGAAATTGAAACTTAGTCTAGTGTTGTGGGGTGCCTAAGTGTTTCCTCCTGAAAGCCTCCTTTTTGCTCAAATGTGGCCTCTGTCTAAGCCAAACACAGCATAAAAATGCATTACCTTCCTTCCAGTGTGGGACATGACTCCCAGGGATGAGCCTCCCTGGCACCAAGGGATTACTACCACACACCAACTAATGATGAAACTGGAAAAAGACCTCAAATAAAATGGGGAAAAGGTAAAGACAAATGAGTTTATATGACTAAGAGACTTCAAAGTGAGTCGGGAGGTCATCCCAAAGGTAACACTTATGCACATCTCAGCAGGATCTCATAGACTGCCAAAGTGGATACTACCCCACATAGTAGGGCTCCTGAGGGCTCTGGAGACACCCAAGTCCTATGGTCAGGGCAGATAGCTCCGGAGTTTGGTGCCTTGCCAGTGGGCTGTACTTTGGAGTTTGTGCTCCTGAGAATGACAGAGTTGGACTCAGTTATGGCTTCCCTACACATGACTCATCTGTCCCTTCTATTTGAACCTATACTTGGTGCTGGAGTTTGTAGGTATACATCCAAGAGACTGGAATCTTTGGGCTGTCTATATGCCAGCTGGTCTCTGAGCCTCAGTGGAGTTGCAACACCTACTGTCCAGTGCATTGGACTCACCCATGAAAACTAACAAGAAGGTGAGGATTGACAACCACCATACCAAGGAAATAAGAGAGCTTACAACTGCAGACAACAGAGTCCCATCCATTAGCTGTATGGGATCGAAGCCCCCTCTCAATTAGAGTGGAGTGGACATCACCATCTCAGAATCCTCAGGATTGGGAAATGAAATATGGAATAGAGTGGACTTAAAGGTAATCTACTATAAACTTATTGTGATTCTAGCAAAAGAAGAAATTACAACATTGATGTGGAGGCAGTGGCCACTGGAGGCTCTGGGGGCAAGGAGAGGGAAAAACAGGTGTAATTTTGAGGGCTTTTTCGGGACTTGGGAATTTTCTTGAATGACATTGCAATGACAGATATAGGCCATTTTACATCTTCCCATAACCTGTGTAGTTGTGTGGGAGAGAGTGTAAACTACAACATGGTCCATGCTCAGTGGCGATGCCCCAGGATGCGTTTATTAATTGCAATGAATGTGCCACACTAATGAAGGATGTTGTTTATGTGTGGGAGGTGTTGGGAGTGGGGCATATGGGAATCCCTATATTTTTTGTGTAACATTTATGTAATCTAATTATCTTTTAAAAAATAAAAAATAAATATTTTAAAAAATGATTTGAAAGACAGAAAAGAAATAAATGTCAATACTCTCTTGCGAATGGATTAAATGTATAAATTACAAGTGAAATTGATTCAACTGCTAGAAAAGCAGAAAAACTTAGCAAAACTTAGCAAATAAAATTCTTGTGGCTTAGTTTTAAAGGTACCCAATTTGCCTTAAAGTAAAACTTACTAGAAACTGTAATTAATAGTTAAGATCATTATATAGATGCAGCATTGTTACAGTCTTTTGTACATTGAAACCAGGCCTTCAATACACTGCAGGCTGCCTCTCCATTTGAGTTATTAGCTAAGTTGGTCACTGTCCCCTAAAACAATAAAGGCATCTACTGCATCTCTGGTTGTGCTCTTGAAGTTGATGAAGACTACGTTGCAGTTTTAAATTCTTGCAGCAAGCGGTGATGGTTCAAAATGGCCAAATGTACAATGGATATTGCCTCCAGACTGGCACTGTTTCATAGTGCCGAAGGGTGCAATGCATCAGGCCAGTGGAATGCTGAAACCTACCTTTCTAGCTTCTCTCTATGAAAGTCATTCAGTCAATGGTGCTGCAGCATGCTAGCTGTGTGAAGAACATAAGTGAAGCAATGATTACCAGAGTACTGTGAGTAGAACTTAAACACAATTGGCATTATGGCCTGCTCCCATGGAGAGAGAACATGTATGGTATTGTGAAACCAGGGCTTAGATCTATTTTATTTGCAGCTCAAATAAAAACTTATGAATTGGGTAGTGCATTAATTAATATTAAGTACTGTACCTATATCACTCCTATTCTAGATATATGCCTGATGATTATGGTGATATCTTTTCTATTCTAGATCATATGCAGAGGGATATTGAACATGTTAAGAGTCCTGGTAAACTTCATTTTCTAAGTAGTCAATGAATGTGCCTATAAGATAAAAAATGGCCACCTTGCCTAAGAGCAGTGGGGGCAACAGCCCTTTTAATTTAAAAAAGCCACCAAATTAACTTGGGGGCAGCTTCTTGGTCTTCACCCCATACCAGGTAGAAGACATGCTTAGCCAGGTCTTCCTCCTAGCCCTTATTCCAGAACCTGTCCCACTCATACCCTGGGGAGGACTGGCAAACCCACATGCCATCCTACCAGGGCTAAACATTTCCCACCAGAAGGGAAACAGCAAACAAGGTGACTAGGACCCACTTCAGCTTAGCCCCTTTGAGATGGTCCATGGACAATCTTTCCTCCTCTGGAAACCAGATTCTGATCAAAATTTGGCAAGAAAACAAGCCTCACTCTCAATTAGAACCAAAATGGAAAGAACTTTACTCTGTAGTTCTGATCACTCCCACAGCTATTAAGGTTAAAGGAATTTCCAGCTTGGTGCACATATGTCAAGTGAAGCCAGCTGCCCAAGAAAGTGCCAGCTCACTGGAAGCACCTGACAGAATGTAAGAGTGCCAGTCATTGGATGGCCTGAAATACTCTTCAAGAGACAAAGCTAAGTAGTGTCTATGTCAAAGCCAGCTGTTCCCTCTACCTCTAGCCCAAATGCCTATTGTTAAGGGGAAGGCAAACCAGACACCCCTTAAGAAATCTTGTTTGTTTTCCTTTCCTGTAGCTTAACTAAAAATGGCAATGCCTCTTCTCATTCCTTTCCTCTATGATAGGAACTGGGATTGGCAATTTATACCTAACTCCGTTGCCTATTGCAATCTCTCCCTAGAGTTAACCAACAGCATAAAATAACTGAAGGAAGAATACTGTTTCCCACCAACTCTGGAAAGATGCAGCCTTTGCAGGCACATGGCTTTTTCTACTTTTGTGGTCCCGTATCCTCTAAGTGGGACCATATATTCTCAAAATTCTAGTTAAACTTATTTCTTTCAGAAACAGCATCTTGTTAGCCATATGGGAATTTCATCCAGCTTCACCCAGGATGCCAGATCCATCTTCCTCCAAATGAGATAGAACAGCAAGAGGGTTTTACACCTTGTCAGGTAGGGCCTATTGCCCCTAACTTGCAGGAAGTAATTACAGAAGAATGACCATCGTCCTTCAGTACACCTTTAAGAATAAAGTGTAAACTCTATGAGGGGAGAGATGAAGCAAACTAGAAAAATAGGGAATCAATAGATGGATCTGGAACCTGACAGAAAAGCCAACACCATTAACACATGTCCTCCAGTACCGCCAAGATGGCTACGGAAAGACCCTCATGAGATTCTCCCATTTGCAACAAGATTTCCTCCGGAAGCCAGGAGAAGCCCTGCATAGTCTCCAGGGGCTTTATCATTGGGCCTTCCTGGGAAATTGATGGGTGTGGTAATCAATCAAAACAGCAAACAGCTGTGACTCCTCCCATGTCATTAGCAAAGGGATGGAATGTTTAAAAAGCAAGCACAAAGGACAAAGCTGGCCCTCTCTTGCCTTTTGACCCCTATTCTGGCCTTCTTCACCTCCGCCTGATTCAATACACAAGTAAACCTGAAGATTTATAATCTCTAATGGGAAACTGCAGTCTGTAAATCAGCCCTCTTTATCACTCTTCAGCCCTTTCCTCTCTCTGGGACCTATGCTCTGTTATTTTCTCCCATTTCTCTTCCCTCTCTACCTTAATAAATTACTGGTCTAATCAATGTGGATTGCTCTTGAAATTTATTTCTTGCAGCTTAGCCAAGAATCTAGACAAAATTCGGTAACAATATCTTTAAATCTGGGTCTAGAGGTCAGAGATAAGAGCCCAGAGATTCAAAGCATGAGAAGGACTCATTGCACTGTTGCCTTTTTCAAGATGGAGTGGCCGCATGACAAGGAATGCAGGTGGTCTATAGAATCTGAAAGCAGCCAACAGGTGACAGCCAGCAAAGGCATGGGGACTTCAGTCCTAAGAGCAAGGAACTGAATTCTGCAAACAAGAATGAGTTTAGAAGCAGATTTTTCTCTAGACCCTCCAAAAGAGGATTAAGCCTGGTCATCACATAGATTTCAGCCTTATGAGATCCTGAGCAGAAAGCCCAGCAATGCCATGCCAAACTTCTCACCTTTAGAACTGTGAGATAAAAAATGGGTATTGTTTTACTCTACTGAATTTGTGGTCATTTGTTTTGTAGCAATAAAATTGTTACAAAGAGAGAAAAATTACATTGAAATAATCCCCCCAAAAACTAGTAGAAAAGTAATTATAAAGATGATAATAGAAATTAATAAATAAGGAAATATAGAAATGAAAATATATCTAGAGCTAGTATTTGAAAACTCAACGAAATAGACAAGGCTCTAAAAGATATTAATGAAAAAATGTGTGATAATAGTAATCCAAAACATGAGACATGTAAAAGGAGATATAAGCTTGGGCAGAAAAAATTCTTTATCAGTTTATATACATGAAATTGTGCTTAAAAAATTCACTTAAAAAAAAAAAGATAAAATTCACTCAATGAAATAGGAAAAAATTTTTTATATAAAGTTAAATTATTATATTGTCTAAAGAAATTCCTTGAATTGTTTCATGACACAGGTAGCTTCATAGGGGGATTTGTACAAACTTTTAGAAGTTACACTTTCTTTGTTCTTCATTCTCTCCCAAGGCACAGAGAAAAAAAAATAACTTTCCAATTCATTTTATGAAGCTAGAATGATGCTGCTTCCAACTTCTAACTAACACCAAATAAGCAGAATAAAACAAAATGACACAGTAAAATTTTTATGAAAGGTGTCTGTGGAAATTTAAATATCGTTCATTATAAGAAAATAGATTAGCATAACCAATTGTATTACATAGGCAAAGGAGAAAACTTGAAGATCTTTATGACAGATGACAAAAGATAACCGATAAATTGAAACAACTTTTTGATATAAAGAAATATGTTCTTATTAAATATTATTATTTTTCTCAATTAGGTAATAGACAAATATTTAACCCAACAATATGCACCTGTGAAATCTTAGATTTGCCCATTTGAAAAGCAATCAAAATGAAAAAGGAAGTAAAGAAGAGTAAATGGAGTTTAACGGTTTGTTTCTAGCAGCACAATGGTAGCATTAAAATAATACCTTTTTTATTTTAATAACTTTATTTAGACTGTAATAAGTACAGGATGAGTTCTGTAATTTTTCTGAAAAATAGTTTCAGAATATATAGATAAGTTAATATATAGAAATAAAATGAAATAATATTTGATTAAATCCACAGAAGGCAAGAAAGGAATAATAAAGTAATCTTGTAGAATGGTAGATATAAGCACAGCTATATCATTTGTTATACTAAATATAGGGAGACTAAATTCTCTGAGTAAAAGACTAAGGTAGACAGGACAAACAGCAACAACAACTACTTATTGCTTATAGGGTCACGCTTTAAATATAAGGACACAAAATGATTGAAAATGAAATGATGGAAAAACTAACATAGAACACAAACTAAGAAAAAGCTGGCATTGCTGTACTAAGACAAGGCAAAAGGAGACTTTAAGGTAAGAATAATACTGAAGAAAATAGATGTATTTTAAAATATAAAGGAGTCACTCCAATAATTATAATACCAAATTTGCATTCACCCAATATTATATCTTCAAAGTGATAGAACAAAAAGAACAGAAGAAATCCGCAGTCATCTAGCACATTTCTCTCTATAACTGAAAGAGCAAGCAGACAAAATAATCAGAAGATATGAACAATTATGTTTTTAGACACAAACTAATTGATATATAGAGAACAGAATATATATTCTTAAGTACAAATGTATGGAGTTTATTTACTAAGCCATACAGAAAGCTTCAACAAAATCTAAAAATTGAAATTTATTGTTATATTCTTTGATGAGAATGGATTTAGTTTAGAACTCAATTAAAAAAAAAAAACTAGAAAAATCTCAACTGCAAGATATTAAATAATGCATTTCTTAATAATCCAAGGTTGAAATAAGAAATAAAAGCATAAATTTAAAAATATTTTGAAGTAAATGATAAAGATATAACATTAAAAATCATATACTGCAGACATTCTGCTGCCAGCAAATGTGATTTAACAGGCACCGAATTTGCCCTCTTTTCTTCAGTAATAAGGAAACTGGAGAAAAATATGAAACAAACATTTTTAGATATTAGACAATGGGCAGGGCAAGAATGCTACCCATGGCAGAAGGGTAACAAACTAGGCAGGGCCCTACAATTGCAGGTGCTAACTACCTGTAGGCAGTGTCCAACCTGCAGCACTGGAGAAAGAAGCCCAGACAGATTTAAGGTCTCTCTGAATTGAGGAGCTGGAGAAGGGCATTTAGGGAGGCCACCACAGCAAGGAATGTAAGGAAGATAGAGGCTCTTATTATATTTCAAGTGTTTGTTATGGCCTGCAATGAACTAAGTGCAGAAATGGCGATAAAAATTTAAAAATTCATTAGTCCAGTTTACACTAGGTAAATGAGGAGGTAAAAAATAAACTCATTTGTCATTTTGAAAACTTTCAATATTGATATACAGAGTGTTGGTTCAAAGTGTGCAAAAACGTAGTTGAAATGAAAATTATTTTCACATACAACTTTTATTTAATACAACTGAGAAAAGGAAAATGACAAGTATGATAGTGATTCTTTATATTAATCACCTATATACACATTTTAAATGAACAATTGGCAGAGTTTTTACAATTCTCTTCTTTTCAATTCTTATGTTTCTTTGGATTTTTTGATTTATGTTTATTGAAATGCAATTGTATGTCTATTAAATCTAAAAATAAGCAATTTCAGCTAGTATTTTGAATGTCTTTTCCATGATATTCTTGCAATTTTTTTAAAACAATACATTGGTCCCCAGGGAGTTGGGAAACAACCCTAAAACCTGATTTTTCACCTCAGATAATTTGAAATGCACTGCCCTGGAGAGGGAATATATGTCTCTTATCCAAACTTACTTAGTATTAATTCATTTCTAAATATTAGTTCACTACTGTATATATACTGTTCTCAATATGTGCTTCTGGTTGAGGCTTTAGGGAGGACTTCCTAAATTAATTAGTTCAAAGAATTGCAAATACTAATGATGATCTGAGTATAACATCAATATAACTAATTCATAGGAAAAAAATATTTAAACCAAAATTGTTTTATAAAACTTTTACTTAAAACATAGTTTAAAAAAATCTATTTCTCTCCTGCTAGACTGATGAAGTTAATTGGTTGCTTTTGAATTACAGACAGAAATATTATTTTGTAAAAGGGAAATTTTTGGACTTAATTTTCCAGATGTTTACCTGAATTATTCTCTTCCCAATGTATGTGGACATAAGTGAGATATACAGAGAAAAATAATACATACATCTTTGTATGCATACTGATAACATCTGAGTATACCTAGTTCATCTGCCTCAGGCTAGAGTGAGACTGCCTTTTACCTGCCTTTCTCTTAGCTAGGTTAGTTGAGCCAATAATTCCTCCTTTTTGTTCTAGCTAGTTTGAGATGAGTTTCTGAAACTTACAAACGGTTCTGAAAATATAATAGATAGATTTCCCTCTTATTTGCTCAGGCACATAGGGCATATTTCGGTCTGCTCACATATTCATGAATTCAGATGAAGTCTTTGGTGCTTTCATTTCCACTGCATAATGAGGGTGCATTGGGGTCAGAAAGGCCTAAGAGTCAAAAGGAAATTTATGACATAAGTCTGGAGGTCATTAATAAAATCAAGTTGTATTCCATCTATATCTTCACAAAATAAATTACCAAAAAAAAATCTCTAGTGTGGAATAAGATCTGTTCTGAGTTTAGCTATTCCAAATACTCTTATTCATGTTTTATGCCTAAATTTCAAAAGAATTTTCCAGAATCCTTTTATCCATAGGTTTTTATAAATGTTTATGTATTGAAGGGGTGCATGGTTAATATGTCTTAGTTTGCCAGAGCTGCTATGACAAATACCACACACTTACTAGTTTAAGCAAAAGGAATTTATTGTCTCGTGGGTTCAGAGGCTAGAAAGAAGTGAAAAAAATCAAGGTGTTGGCAAGGCCATGCTTTTTCCAAAGCCTGTAGTGTTCTGGGGATAGCTTTATGGCAATTCTCTGTCACATGGTGATCCCTACCTGGCTTCTACTGACTTCAATTTTCTTTGCTTATAAGAACTGAATTCATATTGGATTAAGGCTCCTTTCAGTTTGGCCACACTTTAATTAATAATAACATCCTCCCAGGTCCTATTTACAAATGGGCTCACACTCATAGGAACTGGATTAAGAACTGACCATGTTTGTTTCTGGGGGGCATGATTTAGTCCCCCAACAATATCTGCTCTGAAAATCTTCATGATAATGAAACTTCTCTGTCTCTCAGGTTAACAATAGAGTCCCTTGTTATTCTTATTAATCAGAATCAGACTGTTCAGTATGACAAAAATGCATTTGTGTGTTTGTGTTTCAAGTGATGTTGACTTTAGAAAGAAAACAGTTCAGTTCAGAACATTTTCATAACTTTTTCCATATATATATATGGAGACTGACTTCCAGATAGGGTATAAACTCTCTTGGATGGAGAAACCTGAATTGTTAAAGAATTTGACAAGTAACATAATCCCTTTGTTTTTATTTTACATTTTTAAACTTTTTAGTAATACATATACAAGTCAAAATTTCCCATTTTGAACACTATCAAGTGTGCAATTCAGTGATATTAAATACATTCACAATACTGTGCTACTATCACCACAAATATCCATTTCTCAAAGTTTTTAATCACCTCAAACAGAAACTCTGTACTCATTAAGCAAAGAACTCCCCATTCCCCTCTCCCCACTGGTCCCATGTAACCTGTTATGTATTTTCTGTCTCTATGAATTTGTTTATTACAGGTATTTCATTACATTTTATATTACTAGTTCACTCAGTTTCTGTCCAAGTGTGGAAAATTCTTTCATTCCCTCACTTACTAATTTGTGCTCTGTCATGTTAAAATAAAGGAAAATTCTTCCTCAAAGAAGCTCGCAGTATAGTGGTATTAATATGCAAATAAATAATTGCAAAATACTATGTTGATTTCCCTAAGAGAAGTAGTGTAGCATAACGGCTTTAGAATCTATCTTTGGAGTCAGACTGCCTAAGGTTGAATCTTGACTCGGCCACTTGCTTGTTTTGTGACCTTGGAATGAGAATAATAATAACCATAACAAGGTAGTTGTGAATTAATATAAAACAATATGTAAAGACACTGCCTGGCACACAGTAAGCACACAAAAGGACACACATTAAGTACTCAATAAATGCTAATTTTTATACCATATTGGGATAAAGAGAGGAACAATCTCATCTACATAACTGGAGTATGCCAGGGATGTCCAGCACTTGGAAAGGTTTCGTGTAATCAGATATTCTTGATTTATTTCTTTTTTCATTCAAAAAATATTTATTAGGAACATAATTCATGCCACATGCTCATCTAATCACTGGGAATAAAGCGTTGGTTAGATTAGTTGCACTCGGAGTCTGCATTTTAGCCAAAGAGATGGATGATAAAAAGTTATATACATAATTTCAAAATTTCAGTAGGTGACAAATGTGATGAAGAAATAAAGCAGACTAAGGAGATAGACTGTGACAGTGTTGTCTTGTATTTAAGATAGAAGGTCTCCCTAAAGAGATGATACTGAACAGAAACTTAAATGCCATGAATGAGACTTGCCAAGTTCTAGTGAGAAATTGTTCCTGAAAGAGGGATTGAATTTGGCATATTTGAGGAACAGCAAGAAGGCAGGATTAGAGGGGTGAGGAGAGGCCAGATTACAATTTCATAGGCTTTGATAAAGACTGGGTTTCATTTGAAGTGTAGGAGGAGTTGAGTGATAGTATTAAAATGTCTCCCTGGCTTCTATGTGGAATAAAATGACAGGAGAGTAAGAGCGGAAGCAAAGTTCCACTGAGATGGTATTATAAAAGTCCAGGGATAGTGAAGATACTGATTTGCACTCAAGTGCAAAGATGAGTGGAATTTGCTCAGAGAATGGGTCCACAAAGTGAGAAATGGCAAAGTATTCCAAACTAAAAACAGTTAGGTGTAAGTGCATGCATGCTAGAAATAACATGGATATTTTGGAAAATTGTAAATTAAAATGTTGAGGTTTAAATAATTCTCTTCTATAGACCTAACAATAAAACCACTAAAGAATAATGAGGTTTAACTGGTGTTTTTAATGTATAAAGATATCATTAGAATTTTTTTATAACTCTCTATCTTCAGATATATCACCATATTCCTATTCTTTTAAAGGAAACACTAAGCAGTTGTGAGATCTTTAAAGACTTTATAATAATGTTCAGTTACAAGGAACAAAATTGGAGTGGGACCTTCACATACTTTGGAGAGAAGGGTTTAGCTCTAGGAAAAGTTTCTTTTTTTTCCTTGCAGAGTATTTGTTTAAATAAGTCAGCCTTCCAAAGAGCTTGCACAACAATTTCTTTCTAGAAATGGATTATAGGGAGTAGAAGTACCAGAAATAAAGTCTAATTACCAAAGAGATATGCCTGATTATAGTACAGAGGGTCATTTTTGGTGGACTGTTTGTGTACTTACAGTATCAATGTTTTCAAACTTGAATTTTTCCAGGATTTTGAAGTTCTGTTTTTTTTAAAAAAGGAAATACTTCTTGAATGTAGGGAAATTTAGCAAAAAAGGTATATGTATTTGACACCATTATTCATGCAAATAAATTTAACATTTCCCACAGACATAAAACATAGAAAGATTTTCCCACTGTGAAGAAAATTTCAGATTTATTTTAAAATATGTCACAATCTTTTACCTTTTTCTGATTATTAGTAAGGCTTGATTTGGCAGGGACTCTTTCTATGTTTCTAAACATGTTAATTGCCCCATTAAATAGTTTATATTTTTATGTTAAATTTCCCTAAATAAGAAAAACTCATTTCCTTTTGCTGAATGTATATTATCTTCTCTCATTTGAAATGCTTCATTAATAAAACATTCTTTTTTAAGAGAACTATTTTTGTGATGCCTTATTTTGGAAATGAGAACTATATTTCTTCAAAAAATAAAAAGATTTGGTCTTTCATAAGGAAGTTTAGTTGAAAAAGAAGCAGTATTTAATATTTTGTTTTAAAAAGTCTATAGTTGTGCCATGTAAAACCTACATCTCTGTATATTAATCTTGAGAAGAAAGTAAACCACTCACATATTCTGATGGCTGACTCCCATTACCAGCCCTAGATGGAATAATTGAGTTAGTAACACTATAAATTAGGGTGTATATTACTCAGGGTTCTCTAGGGAAACAGAATCAACAGGAGGTATCTGTAAATATGCGATTTTATAAAATTGTATCACATGACTGTGGAGCTGAACAAGCCTAAATTCCATAGGGCAGGCTGCAGGCCAGGAATGATGAAAGTCCTTGATGAATTCCCCAAGAAAAGCTGGCTGGCTGAAATAGAGACAGAAATTCTCTCTTCTAACTGCTGAAATCATCACTTCTCCTTTTTAGGTTTTCAACTGATTGGATGCGAGGTAGCTCATTGCTGGCTGAATTGACACATTAGCTTAACCATCGGAGTGGCATATGAGATATAGCACAGAGAGATGAGTAGAGGTGAAGTTGGCTAAGCAGGGAAGGAAATTCATTCCAGGTAGAGTATCTTGCATGTGTAAAAACCTCATGGTGAGATGTAGTATGATGTTCAAGAAAATAAAAGAAGTCCAAGTGACTCCAGAAAGGGGATTAGGGGAGGAGGGCGAGATAGGAGCTGAAGAGGTAGACAGAGTTTAGGTCATTGTAGTAGCCTTTTAGGTCATTTTGTCCCCTTTATGGGTTATTTAAGGCATATAACTTAAGAGGAATGGAAAGCCATAGAAGAATTTTAAACAGCAGTTGATCAGATTAGCATTTCAAGAAGTCACTTCTGCTATAAGGTAGAAAATGAACAGTCACAACAGTCACCCTCTTGCTATTTTCTGCATAGCCTTCCTAAATTTACACTTCTGCAAAGGTCTTTCACCTCTGAGTAGCATTGAGAATTTTCAGGGACATCACTTGCCCACTTTCAATTCCCAAAGATATTCTGGGGCTGGCTGAAGAGTCAGGAACATTGCTACAAAGCAATATGCAACCATCCATACCAAGTCTTCAGGAGCAAAGGTATTAGAATGTTGTGCCAACAATTCTGATGTAGAGATCTGAAATGGCCAGGGTATTTATCAGAGACACAATGGCAACAGACATTATTCTTACTTCCTGTAATTCATGTCCTAAAAGCCCAGATAATAGTTCAAAGACCTCACTTCTCCAATCTTCTCCATAGCCTGACTCACACATCCTTTTCAAAGCTCAACCTGTTTTTGCCACTCCCTTCCTCCTGTCTTCTAGTCTTCTAATGCTATTTATTCAAACTACCATAACTTCTCATTTCTTCCACAAAATATCTTTTCTTCTATCATCAAAGAGAAAAACCACTAAGTTACCCACAAGCTATAGAGCACTTAGGCCTGTATAATCAGATGGCTTTCATTTCTAATACTGTCACCATTGTGCTTTTCATTATACCTAAAATGAAAACGTTTAACAGAATTTACTTTGTTTTATGCTTATGTCTATGCTACATAGACATAGGTCTTAGACTGTAAGGTCCTCTCTAGAAGGAAACATGAAACATGGAAGGGTTTCTGTGTGGCATAAAATTAATGGCTTAGAAAATGGTTTATTTAATGATAAACTATTCAACATGGGCAATATTAACTATATTACTGTAACTTCATTACAAAGATAAAATTATGCTGCAATATATTATTTATTGCAACTTTACTATTTTTACCTTGATTTGTGTTGTCCAGGCCTATATATAAGATTGGACTTTTCCCTATTTTGATCTATTCTCTCATTTGTGGTAAACAACTTTACTGTCTGTATTATAGGATCATTTATATTATACTGCAGTAAGGCAGAACCCCCAAATCTTGGTTGTGACTCATGTTATAAGTTCAATGCAGCTTAGTCAGGAGTCTCTGGCTCAGGTAACCAAATTAATGAAAGTTATACTCTTTTTTGATGATACTACCATTCAGGTATATCTAAAGTACCACGGTAGATATGATAGTCAAGTTTGTTTGTCAACTTGGCCAGGTTTTGGTGTCTACCTGTTTGGTCAAGCAAGCATTTACCTGATGGTTACTGTGAGGATATTTCATGGACTTAAATAAGTAAGTTGATTGCATCTATAGCTAATTACATCTCAAATCAACCTAGGAGATTGCCTTCAACAAGAGAAGTTTCATACTATCAGTTGAAGGTCTTAAAAGGAGAAGTGATAATTTCAGCAGTCAGAAGGAATAATTCCATCTCTGTTTCAGCCTTTTCCTGGGGAATTCATCAAAAACTTTCATCGGAATTCCCAGCTTTTGGCCTGTTCTACAGAATTTAGATTTGCCCATCTCCACAACCCAGTGAGATAATTACTACCAAAAAAACCTCATAATATATACTTGTTACATATAACAAGTAAATGCCCATGAAAAGTGGGCAGATAAGCATAATCCTCCATGAAGAAAACTGTTTCTTAGTGAAAGTTAATATTCACCTTAGTATATTCCAATTCCATTAAGTTTGCCACATATTTTGGATACAATAGTTACCTTTTTTATAATTAAAAGAATTCACAACAAAATGCATGTTCAATTTTTTAAAGAGAAATTTCCTCCTTTATCTAAACTCTGTATTTTATAAGCTTTGTCTTTTTGATGATAACATTTTTAGTCCTGTCACATCAATTAAATGCTATAGGAAAAAATGTTTTTACGTTACTTCCTTTTGTTACACATGAGAAAACCTACATTTGGAATGATTAATGAATTTCACCAAGGGCTAATAGCCAGAAAGAGGAAGGCTCAGGATTTGAACTCAGGCCTATGGAATGTTTACTTACTAGATAGTATAACTAATCTAGTTTAAGTTTTACCCGTCTTCTAAAGTTCAGTTCCAAACTTCATTTCTTCCACAAGTCTTCCCAAACCTGAGTCCACAATAAGCACTCTTTCCCCAACTTCATGAATGTTTGTCTCTGTATACATTTTAGTTTGATCTATACCAGCATGCTTGTATTAAATTTGATTAAATAAAGCTCGATAATCTGATAGTGGTGAATATGTTAATTAAACAAGTTATATATCAAGTTTACGTCTTTGTTTTCAACAGTGCTGTGTTATTAACTCACATTTTCTTGTTGATTTACTGTAGATCAGCCATTATTTTCTCCAACAAGAGCACCATTCTCTCCATTATTTTCTGCAGCAGGAACACCAGCCACTGACCTGTATGACTCACTGTATGTATGTGTATAAACATTAGGACACAGATATTAACCAACAACACGCTCCACACCTTAATAGTGCCTGAGTTCCAAATGAAGTCTCACCATGAACACCGGGAAAGTGGAAACAAAACACTTTCTGAGTTGCTAACACCTTATCTTCAAAGACTCACACCTCAACTGCACTTCAGTCTATCATCCCACAGCCACCCTATGCACCAGTCATCACCAAGATTTGTTGATTTCTGATCACAAACATTCAGACTTCCCACTCTATGAGTAAAAATTTCTTACGATTGCCCATGTAACTTATTGCAATTTCCAGATCTTGACCCCTCTCCTTTTCCCCTCGTCACCACCTGCCAGTTTTTACTTTCTCCTTATCAGGCTTATTTTAACCGGTATTAATTACCTGGATGTCTTACAGGAATTGTTAAATTCAGAAGGTCTACAGCTAAACTCATCATCTTTCCCCCCAAAACCTGTCCTTCCTGTGTTCCAGCAAATGGCGTCAGCATCCATTCTGATGTCCTGGTCAGAAACCTAAGTGTCATCCTTGAATCTTTCCTCTCCCTCACTTCACACCAGTCATTATCAAGGCTTGTTGACTCTACCTCCTAAATTTTTTCAAATCTATCTGCTCCTTCCTCCTGCTACCACCCTGGCTGAGCACTACAATTGCGCAATAGCTTCCTAAGTGGTTTCCCTATTTTCAGTCTTGGCTCCCTCCAGGCAAGTCTACAGACTACAGCAAGACTGACCTTTCAAAAATACAAATCTGCTCATGTTACATTCTTGTGCGAATCTCTACATGACTTCCTGTTGCCCTTCAGATAAATTTGAAATTCTTTAGCAGGCTTGCTAGCTGCTTCAAGATCTTGCAAAGCTTACTTCATAGGCTAACGCCCTTCTACTTCACACCACCCACTTAATTTCCTGACTTCAGTCTTATTGTACTGTCTAAATTGCCATGATTTAAAAAAAAAAAAAAAAAAAAATCCCAGGGCCATTGTGCACTTTGTATCCTAGGATGAGGATACTTTCTTTTTCCTCTACTCTGTCCTTTCCACCTTCATATCTCCTCCTTGAGATCCTACATATATTTGTTTCTTCTTTTCTGACATGTAAGTCTGATTTAGATGTATATCTCATGTGTTTCAAAGCACATGGAATCTCCCCTAAGATTTTACACGTAATTATATTTGCTGATTTGTCTAATCACCTCTTATACACAATTCATTCTGGAAATAGTCCCAGACAATTCTCAATGCATCTATCCCAATAAATTTTCCCATTAACTCATCTTTATCTATTTTTGTATATTTAGATGAAATTTCTTGTGCTACCTCCCAACTCATATCCTGAAATAATGTTTTAAAAAGTACTCTAAATATTTTAGATCCCATAGGAAATATATTATCTAAATTTAGAAAGTATATATAAAGCACATTTTTGAAGTACACTTCCCTTGCCAAAAATACTTGAATGATAGAAACACAAAATAAGGTACAGTTGTTTCTCTCTCCAACTACAGGTGTCCAATTATGTTATAGAATTGCAAGTGTTGCTAAGGTGTAAAATACAGGTTTTGATAAGAAGGGGTTAATGAGATATTTTTATACCAAGTTATAAAGTCACGTAGAAGGACATCATTTTAAATTTCTATTTTACTGCCATTGACACCCATTTTAATTTTGCTTAGCTACAAATTGAAACAAAAAAAAGATAGTTTTTTCCCTAATTGCTCTCATTGCCAAGTTTGGAATATGGAAAATCAAGCTGTGCTCTCTCTGGTTCAATATCACCTCAAGTAATAAAGTTTCTGCAATTAGCACTTTACTGACAGTACGGTTGATGATGCATGAGGCAGAATGGAAGCCAGATCTCTCTTCCATAGCTGTGATATTGCAGCATAGCTAAGGGAAGTGTAAATTTTGAAAGAAAAATCAGCAGATATGTCTTGAAGACACCCAGGGAGCTAATATGCTGAATAAGAAGGTGACATTTTTGACGTAGTCAACTTTTCTAAGTACATCTAAACCATAACTGCAACTCATGGTTATCAGCATTTTATTCTTAGCAAATGAAGCTTAGATCTTTTGGGTTCTTATAACTGTACAATCCTTTCATGATTTATAATTTATATATGGCTTTATAATTGTTTCCAAATTAACCTGAATCATAACCAAAATTAAAATGTTTCTCAAAGTTGGTACCACATCTATGAAACTGGGTAATTGCAAAACAAATTTGTTTCCTTTTCCACCTCTTCATGGAAAGAAACAAAGTAATTCAGTGCTTACAAAACAGAATATATCCTTAAATGTAAACTGAAAAACTCTTTAAAAGTATTTGAAGGTTAACTATTTTCTACTCATGTTTTATTGAGCTAATTTTAATCTACATGCATTATCGTAAGAACTCTGCATAGAATCCATTCCAAAATAGAAGACACAGTTCCTTAAACTTGTCCCATTATTGTTACTGTATTTTAATTATCTTTTACATCTCCATACACTTTATTACAATTTTTACCTCATGATATAGAGGTGGTTCTAGAATTTTACTTGGCTTTCAGACTGCACCCTCTTTCTTCAGTAGACAATGAATGACACCTGCAAAACTGCCTTTCATACTTCAAAAAGGACATTTGTGCAACAGCGGAGCCAAGAGGAATTTGAAATAGCACACGGAGGCATTGCCTTCCAGAGAAGAGTTCACTTAAGCTGTTTTTAAGATTCATTTATTTTAAAGTGCAAAGCTTCATTGTTGTAAAGTATTCCATGGAACATATAAAACCTTAATCCACTTTAAAAAAAAATAGTTGCTTCAAAATTAATAAAATTTTCTAGAAAAAAAAACCCACCCAAATCAAGTAGACACATGTAGAAAAGGTGAAAATATTATACTCAGGAACTTAGTGCTGTATAGAAGGTACTAAAGGAACAAGAAAGCCATTTTAAATTGCTTTGGCAAGTTTTCAGCATTTAGCTGTTCTAGGTCTTTCCAACACAAACCAGCATATTTCCTTTCTCAGTCAGTCTTAGAAAGCTGTGAAAAAAAGTTTAAAATTTGACTATTTTCATTCCTGCTTTATTGACTATTTTTAATTTACATACATTACCATAAGAACTCTGTGTATAATTCACTCAAAAATATTACTTCCAAGAATTCACCTCACCTCTCTTTTTTGTCTAGCTACTTACAATGTCTGTTCAAGAGAGGCTACTAAATCACTTATCAATGTCCTGAGCAGCACATACATTATAGGTGGAAATTTTTTCTTTTTCTATAAAATAAATGTGTGTACTACTTTATTAATTTTTGAAAGTTCAAATTACAAATAAAATCATTTGATTTAGAAAGAGCTTTTCTTTTTTATCCTAATTGTTAGTAAATATTTCATGTAGATATCCAGATGGAATTATAAATAGAAGTTTAATTTTGATAAAAAATTTCCAAGACTTCAGTTTGGAGATTTTTTTACATCATTTATTTATACAGGTATGTCACACTTTAATATTAGAGAGTTTTTAGAAAAACTTTAATATAAGTGAGGGAAGTTCTTTATAGCCATATCCAACATTTTGAATAATAGTGAAGCAAAAGTTTAGAAAAAGAGAGATTTCCTTCTATCATCTCTTAAGTTACAAAAGTATTCTTATAATACCTTTCTTTTCTAAGTCAATTAAAAAGTTACTTTATAGAAGTGTTGTGTATTATCTGTGCTATTCAGCTTACAGGTATTTTTTGCAGTAGTCAATTACATTATTGCACAGATCTTTCTAATGGTTATATATAAGCACTTGAAGTCTCTATTATTTTATAATAGGCAATACCTAGATGAATAATGAATTGGACTCATCTTTCTTATGTGACTCTAAAGGTCACATCACACCACATGAATATTTTTATCCTTTATGAATATTTCCATTTAAGGGTTTATTTAAAAGAATTTTTAAATCTTCTCATTATGTCTTAACAGCAAGATATCAAACTCTACTCTTTTACTTCTCCATTTGATATGGAATAGAACTGCATCATATGGTCAAGGCACATTCACTTAGTCTTCAATTTAGAAGCTTTCTAGAATCAAACTGAGTCAATTTGTGTTTTAAAAGCCCCTACCTCCCCAAAATAAGAATCCTACTTAAATTACTGTATTTTTAAAGGTTTCTGATTTTAATCTAATAACTGAAATATCAAAACTACATTTTAATTCAGGTATTTGAGCATCATAACAGGTGTTCTCTTCAGATTTTGGAACCCTGCAGTAAGATTTGTCAGTGTCAAAATGCTGAAACCCTAAATATAGTGCCAGAATCCCTTTCAAATGGCATTTAAATTTTGATATCTTAACATACTTAAAATCCTTTGAGCATCTTGTCTATTTTTGTTAGCAGGTTTTGCTGATTTTTTTTTTTTTTAACTTTTCAAAGGCTCTTTAAAATATACTAAAGTCATATATTTACCATGAGCAAGCAGGTGTCTTTTCAGAGTATAGATCCTTAAGTCTCTCATAAAATTAAATTCCTCAGGTTGGAAGAAAGTTTTTAAATTCTAATTTGAAAACTAATCTGGCATTCTGAAAACACTGTATCAGCATTCAGATTTAATAAAAATGGAAACATAGCACAACAAATTTAATTTGATTTAGCATAGCACAGGTGTAGGGCATTTTTGCATAATTGACTAGTTTTTAGAGTCAAATGCATAAAGCAAGAGTGCCTTTGTTTTGAGGTTCCATTGTTCCAATAAATGGACATTGTCTGATGATGCTATTCTAGGTTATTTGTTGATTTTCATTTCCTGCTATCACCAACTCTGTGCTCAAAAGAGACAGAGATACTTGACATTCAATGGATGAACTCAATAAATGTTTCTCTTTTAAAAACTAACAGCCTACAAAATAAATTAATAAATTTAAAATCAAGACTGTCCTAGAAATAAGCATGTATTTTTCATGCCTATAACATTTGTGTATTTCTAATTTTTGTATCTTTAGAATGCAATAAAATACATTGAACAATATAATTATACTGTGCATAATTTAATATTTGGTGATCAGAAGGAACTTTAAGATTTTGCATTTTCTCAGAATCAACATTAGGTATTTTATAATTTTTATTGTAGTGGTAAAACATAGAGATATTGACTAATAGAGATTTCCAGTAGATATAATATTTTATAAACCAGTTTTACTGTATCTCTTCTTAATGCTGAAATGGTTGGAATATAGATAAGTTGTGTGTACAGACAATTCAATTTAATGTTTCCAAAAATCAACTGAACACTTTGTCTGTAAATCTCTTACTCTTCCTTCATTTTGACTCCAGTTTACATCGCCAAATACCTAGTTTACAAACTTGAAAATTTATTTTGAAAATAACTTCAAAATGTTATCCTTATCTCTCTTTTCTCTCTCATCCTCTGAATTCAAATGGTCATCAAAACCTGTGCCCAGGGAGACGGATGTGGCTCAAGAGGTTCGGCGTCCGTCTACCATGTGGAGAGACCGGCGTTCGATCCCCGGTACCTCCCGGTAAAAAACAAAACAAACAAACAAACAAAAAAAACCTGTGCCCATCACCTATTTAGAGTTACCTGCGTCTTTCTCTGGACTTGATATCCCACTGTCTCTCATCATACATCATTTGACTAGTAATAAGAACTGATAATGTTACACTTTTATTACTTGCTAGACTTTATACTGAATTCTGAGCAGTCATTATTATATCTAAATCTTTAAAGCAACCCAAAGTTTTATTCGCACCTGAGAGATAAGTCTGCTAAGGTTTAGTTATGTTTGGCAACTTGCCTAATTTCAGAGAGCTAGCTATTGTTAAAGTCATAATTAAAACCTGCTCTTAACTCTACTGCAACAACAGCCTGTTACCTGCTCATTCAGAATAAAATCCTTACCTTTAGCATGGTACATAGATCCTTTAATAAAAATGTTAGTTTCTCATTTCAATTTTCACTTTCTACTCCTTGTATCTGATATATACCCATGACAATCAACTTCGCTCCAAATCTAGAAAATGCCACCAACTTAACAAAATTTTATGTTACTGTACAGGCTTTTCTTTGTACTTCCTTTCTATTTATTTCTCAACACTCCATTGAAATCTTAATTCCTATATTACAACTTCCTAGACTCTAAAAGGCATAATTAATTGCTTATGAGAGGACAGCATATAGCGTAGCAACTTTCAAGGCCTATTTTCTGAGTTTTAATCTTAGCTACTCTTATAACCAGTCACATGACCTTGGAAAAGTTATTGAACCTCCCTATAGGTAATCTTCCTCATCTGTAAAGTGAGGCTAATTTCAGAATCTGCCTCTTAGGGTTGTTGTGAGAATTAGAAAAGTTAATATATATAAAAACTTAAGAAGAGTATCTACAACTGCAAGCAAACCATTTCCTTCCATCTGCCCCATTAGGTCTAAACCCCTTCTCAGTCTGAAGCAGGGCAGGCATCACCATTCCAATATCCTCAAGACTAAGGAATTGAACAAACATAAGGGGGGAATGCAATCATGGACCAAAGCAGACTTTTTATTGTAGTAATGGAAGAACTTTTAACATTGATATAAAGATAATGGTTACAAGAGTTTCTGAGTAGAGGGAGAGGGAAGAAAGGTGGAACTTAGGGCATTGAAATTGTTCTGCATGACATTGAAATGACGGATATAGGCCACTATAATTTTGTCAGAACCTATAAAATTGTATGGTGCAAAGTGTAAACCATAATGTAAACTATTGACCATGTAGCAATGCTTCAATATTTGTTCATCAATTGTAACAAATGTACCACACTTATGTAAGATGGTATTAATAGGGGAAAATGTGGGGGGGAGGGTTGTGTGTTATATGGAAATCCCCTATATTTTTGATGTAACTTTTCTGTAACCTAAAATTTATTTAAAATTAAATTTAGAAAAATTGGGATACTTAGCATGTGGACAGGAAACCTAAACACATTAAAGAGCATGAAATATGGACCTGAGGTAAACATTCCCAACACTGGGCCAATGTGGTTAAGAAAAAAAATTGACAAACAGGGTTATCTGGTTATGATTTTGTTTCTCCACAAGAGAACACAAAATCAAGGCCATACTTCCTGACTGTTTGCTTATTTTTTTTCTCTTGGTCATCAAGAAATTTCCTAGGGAATATTCAGTAAGAATAAATCTTCAATTATCTGTGGGAAAAAAAAGAAAAAAGAGTTGTGCCTGGTGCATTGTAAGCAATATATGAAGAGCTAGTCTTACCATTTATTTATTTTCACACCTCTTTCCAAAAGTGATTTGAAAATTAAGAAACTAAGAAGGAAAATATTAACACAATTGACTATATATAAATTTTAAATGTTTATGTAGTAAAGGGTACCAGAAACAAAATTATAATAGAACACATATGACAGATCAGTGTTAAGTACTCACATCAAAGACAGAACTCCTATAACCAACATAATTAAAAAGAACAAACCAATAAATGATGAGCAAATAAATATGGTCAAACTAATGTAAATGATATGCAAATGTCCAATAAACATTTAAAAACACTTCTTTAAGTAGGATGAGATAATTTTGTCTCTTACATGGAGTAAATATATAAAGATGAGCATTACTTGGCCTTGACCAGGGAAATCTTAGATATTGCTAAGGGCAGTATAATTTGGAATATTATTGAAGGGTATATATGTAGAGTCTAGTAAACCCTTTTGGAAACACGTTTATATTTTTACACAGTATTCCTCTTTTATGTGTCTTATACACGCACACGGGCACACACACACAGTTCTCACACATTTGAATCAGGATCCTGGTTGCTACTCCAACCTCATCTAATTTCCTACTACTCTTCCTTTTATTTTTTCGATTACTTGCCTGGCACATTCCCCCTGTTATTTGCAAAACTCACTTCTCTATTTCATTCAGATGCTTGTATCACCTTCTCAAAGACGTCTTCCCTAACCACTCTATACAAAATAACACCACTATTACTCTTGATCCCCTCTCATTTAGTCTATTTTTTTTATCTTATCTCTTATTAGTAACTGATTTATCTCATTTGCTCTCTGCCTTCTCCATTTGAATGTAAATTATAGATGGTAAGAACTCTACTTTGGTCACAGCTGAGGACTTAGCACCTACAACAATTTATACCACATCATAGGGATTCAATGGGTACTTGTTAATTAAATCAGTAAATCTCCAGGCTCTTTTGCTTCCACTAACTGAGTTCACCCACCCTCCTTACTAACCAGCACTTCTTGAATCCAACCATATCCCTTGAATCCACTAGAACTGCTGTCAATACTTCCCCTTATCCTGACATAATTTCCAATGCATCTGTCCCTTCCCACACTGTAATTCCCATAATGTTCTGCACATCCCATATTCATACTCTTTTTTAAAACTCCCTATCTTCTGATAATCTTCCATTGTGTCCTCTGGAATTCCTAGTTCAACGTTAACAAAATTCCTTTTTCTACAAACTGCTTTTTATTGTTTAATTTTCTCTCTTGACCTAAGGAATGCCAGGTTCTCCCCTGTGGACACTGGTTTCCTTGTAACCCTGCCAGATGATGCTTGTTTTTTTCTCATGCAGCCCTTGTATTATTAGATCTGGAGTTAAAATAGTTGTCTTTCTTGTTCCTTATACACCTTTCAACATTGTTCTTCCTCCTTCCTAAAATCTCTTAGAGTTGCATGCCATTAGGTATATCTTCTAATAACCTTCACTGTTACCCTCAGATTCCCAGACCTATCTGGCTGGTTTCTTGATTTCTTTTAGCTCCTAGGACCCTTTCTCTCTGCCACAAGTCCTGTTTTCATCTTGCTGATTTCAATATTTCACGTAGATTATCATTTCAACACTCTAAATCCTCAGAACCTTGAATTTCGTCTTCCAATTTTCTTTTTCTCCACCTTAACTTAGGTACCGGGTCATTTGTCCCATCCATAATTTCAATTACATACATCCCTCTCTCTGACCATCATTATCTATCTCTCTAGTTTACTTTCTCTGGTTACAAATACCAAAAATTCTGTGATCCCACTGGTATCTCCAATCAATTGATCCAAGAAAAATTTCACTGACTTTCACATCTTTGATGTTCACATCCCTCTCCTTACCCAGCTTAGATTCCATGGCCAATCCTTATAATCGCTTCCTAATATTCACTAACTGCCTAACTGCCTTTTCATTACTTTGACTTCTTTAATAAGACCATAACTTGGTTAAATCTAGATCTCCACTCTTTATTTTGTCGCTAGACATAAGGAAAGAAAAATACACAGCCACCCTTGCTGATCTCAGTTTACATTCCTAACCACAAACTTCATGAATTCTCTTAATTAATCATACTATTTCCTGTTCCATTAATTCCTCTACTCTCTTGTTTCAATATCACACTATCTCTTTCTTCTTTTTACTTATAGAAAGTATAAGGGCTTACTCTCACCTGATTCATGAAGAAAACTGAAACAATAAAAAAACAAATACTACAGATTTCTACTCTCATATCTGCCCTCAAACCACACACGAGCCTATCTATATTCTTTGCTGTTATCCTATTGCCAGAGGCAAACTATCTACTTGTATCTAAAACCATTTCTTCCTTCTGTGCACTAGATTTCACCTCCTTCTCTGTATCCAAAGACATTTTCTAGTAATTCATGTCTATTTTGAAACATCAATTCCCCCCTCTCTACTGGGTCTTCCACATTAGTACAAAAACGAGCTATTAGTTGTTACCAGATTCTGACCACATTTTTACTCTTCCATCTCCACTACTCTGGTCTGTGTTCTATTATCTCTTTCTAGATTAAGGCAATGGTCTCCTAAGTGGTGACCTGCCTTTCTTCCTGCCTCACAAACACACTATTCCCAACATGGCAGGCAGAGAAAAGCTTTTTAAACAGAAGTCAAATCATACCCTTATTCTCAAAATCCTCACTGGATTCTCAGGTCACTCAGAGTGAAACCTTAAGCCTTCATCTCTCCTACAAGGTCTTCTGTAAGCTCCTTCCTTGCCCCCTCAAATCTAACTGATCATGGAATCTTACTGCTCCCCAGTGGTCATGCTGCTCCAGCCATGCTGGTCTATTGCCCTTTCTCTAACATACCTGTCACCCTCCCACTCTAGGGCTTTTACATTTCTTGCTTCCATCCTTGAAGTGATCTTCCACCAGATGGTTAACTGCCCCATCCATTCAAGTCTTTGCTAAAGTGTCGCATTTTCAATGAGGTCTTCCCTGATCATCTTATTTAAACTTCTAATCCACACCCCCCACTCCCTATACTTCTGTACCCCCCAACTGGCTCTGCTTTTTCATTTTCCATAGGATGTATCTCATTATATCATACTGTTTAATTTACTTTTTACTGTTTCTATTTTTTATTTTCTGTTTCCACCTTTAACTTTTAAGCTCCATAAGGCAAGGATCTTTGATTCTTTTGTTCACCGATATATCAAAACAGAAAACCTACAACAATATTAACCAGATAGTTGGAATCAATAATTGTTACTTGAACAAATATATTTGTGTAAAAGATGCAGGCATAGGGATATCTGGTGCATCCTTGTTTTAATAAGAAAGAACTGGAAAATAGCAATAGTGAAATGGTTAAAGTAGGCTTTATGCATTACGTGAATATTGTGCATTCATTAAAAACAATGAAATAGAAAAATCCCCAGATATACAGGTAAATTAAAGAAAAAACAAAACATAGAATAGGAGTACATTAATATGTTAAAATTGTGTGTATTTCCTAATATATATGTATGTATATGTGTGTTTAGATCTGGAAGGAAACGCAAATGTGATTTATAACAGTGATTACAGTTACAGTTAGTCAGGAGAGAAGGTTTGATGAGATAGGCTTTTGTATTTCTTAATATGTGTGTGTGTGTGTGTGTGTGTTTAGATCTGGAAGGAAACAGAAAAGTGATTTATAGCAGTGATTACAGTTACCGTTAGGCAGGAGAGAAGGTTTGATGAGGTAGGTAAAGGGGGCTGAATATGGAATTTTTAATTGACTTTAAATTATTTGATTCGTAAAATAATAACATTCATCTATGGTGTTTATAAATTTTAAAAATGAGAAAATTAGGGCAAAGGAAAAATAAGGTAGATAAAGCAAGATGAAGTCAGGAATAAAATTAATTTCCAAAATATGCAAATAAAATGCTGTGCTTGTCATGCATATTTAAGTCTTTGGGTAAGCAATACGAACACTTGCCTCTCCTTTTAAGGGAGTCTCTGTAAATAGGGTTTTGTTGTTCTTTGTTTTCTTTCAGTGAGGCTACTGATCGATAGGCCTTGTCTTGATCCCATATTTGATTTATAGCTCTATTATTATATTTAATATTTTTGCTGATTTTGTCTTTTCTTTACCAGTTTCTTACCACTTTGGGAGTTTATCAAGAACAGTTTTTATTTCTTCAATATTTAATACTATCATTGCTTTACACAGTGTTTATTGAATATTTGCTGGGAAAAAAAAACTGAAAAAAAAAATGTTCACAATAAGTCTAAAACTCCATGGAGTAATATTGATAATTTCAAGGTATTTTCCGTATTTCAGCATTAAATAGATAATCAAATAACAGGTTTGCTTGTTGGCTGGAATTATGCCAATCCAATGTGTCAATGATCATGTGATGGTGGCTGTAGATATCTTTAGTAATAGTTGGAAAACAGATCAATAAATACAATTTGTTTAACAAAGAAAACCTTCTAAAATATGAGGTCTATGACAGAGGGAATAAAAATATTCCTTGTTAAAGAAAAAGTTTCAAAACTATTTCAATTCTTATTTTACAGAGGAGGAAACTAAGATTTATGGAATTGAGATTTGCCCAAGATCACACAGGTTCTTCAAGCAGAGTAGGTCTTAAAGCTCCCATTTCCTGGTTTCCATGCAGCATTTCCCCCCTCTTTTCTAAACCTTCCTCCTTGCAGGCTTCACTGTAACAACTCTCTTCCTCTTTCAGCCTATCCCTTTTCTTCCATTTACATAGCATGTGGCATTCTCTTGTAAGTATCAAGAACTCTTTCTAGCAACCTCAGTGCTCAGAAGCCCCATTGAGCTAGTAGTTGGAGAAGCTGCATTTCTCCTCGTTTCGTGATGGGAAGCACTGCTTCTGACAGAGCTGATTCACTGTGATGGGGCGGACTGGCTGAAAACTGGTGGGAGGACTCTGCAACAGCTCTGGGGCCAAACCAAGTCCACAGGCCATATGTCTGGCTCCTCTGTCATAAACAGGAAACAGAGTGTGCACACTCCCAGGTGTAATGTCACTGGGACCTTATTTGCAAACATATAAACGAATGACATTCAATTATGTTCAGAGGCAATGTTGTCAAAACCACCAAGGAAACAATTTACTGCTCTTGCACAGTATGTGATTCAGAGTGCATTAGCAGGTTTTCATTTGCTTTGTTGTTCAATATGCTTCTGAAGAGGTTCTTTTACAGCCTATTGTATAAGTGGGATACATATATTTATATAAAAATGCTCAGGTCTGATGAAGTAGAGGATTATTATAGAATTGGCTCAGGTGAAAAATTTCTATGCACAATAAAAATCAGCTGAAACCTTTGTAAGCATTGGTCAATTAAAGGAAGGAAGGCAACTCGTGGGGTGAAGCTATCTGTTAAAACCAATTAATACTGGTGAAAAATTGATGAAAAATTTTAAAATGTTGACTCCATGAGATTCTTGCTAAATGGTATCCTATTTTCCATGGTAGAAAAGGAAGTTCTCAAATTGATATAGAATGTGGGCATAGAGCAACCAATAATGTTTTAACATTATAAGGAGCCTCATAATGTTATTGGAGCAAATGCCTTCAAAGCCATAAAGGCTCATTCCTAGGTTTCCATATTGAAACTATTACTAGTTCTAAAAGGAAACCTCTAGAAAATTTAATCAGGGAAGTGAACTATAGTTTCCCACAATATAGAACACTAACAATAATAATAATAGCAATAATGGTCCCTTACATTTATTGCATTTATAGTGTACATAAACATGAATTTTATACCTTAATTTTCATATAAATAAAATATAGACATGAGCAGCTTCAGAGGCAGCAGTAGCATCATAATCATAATTTATATCATTCTTATTTCATGGGTACAAAACTGAGATTCTGAAAATGTGGCATATCCATTAGTATTTGAGTCAAAAGTAGATGTAGGGTGAGTCTTCTGAATTCTAGGGCAAAGTGTTTCCTCACATACTATACTGTCTCACCTATCAAGTGTCAAAAGGTCTATTTTGTAGCTATAGCTGCCACAGATGTCGGAAAAGGCAGGTAACTCAATCATAGAAGGCTTGAGCATTAAAAGATGGATAGTGCTTAGACAAAAGAAGAAAAATGAAAGGAATTCTGAGCAAAATAGCAGAATGGAAAATGGTTTTAGAATTAGGATTTATTTATTGATTAATAAATATTAAGCACCATCAGATGCGAGGTACTAGTCTAGGTATTGTGATTCAACTTTGAGCAAAACAAAAGATTCCCAACCTCTTGGAGCCTGCATTATTTGAGGAGTAAGAAAGGTTATAAACAAATGAGCACATTTTAAAAATTAAGAAACTGTTAACTTCTTTAAAGAAAAAAAAATAGAGTGAATGGATAGGGTAGTAGAGAGAGGGAGTATTTCAGACAGAGTGGTCAGGGACGTGATCTTTGTGTAGAAACTTGAATGTTCAGGCATATTTTGCCATGGAAATATATGTGGAAAGCATTTTCATGTAGTAGAAAAGATGAGTGAGGCAACTTGGACCAAGTAAGGACCTTATAAGTCATAGTTTAAAATATTTTTTTTCTTTAAGTTTAAGAAGAATTCAGGAAGAGGTTATGATTTATTTTTGGAATAAGTCATTCTTCCTGTGTTTTTTTCTCACAATAAGTCCAGAATATGTTGTGACTGGAAGATAGAGCAGTATGGAAGCCATTACCATCATCTCAAAGAGAGGGTGCTTGCTCTGTGATAGGAATGGTGAATGTGGCAGAACTGACATGATATTTTGGTGATTTGGAAAAATTTGGAGAAGTTGTTCTTGGAGAAGGGAGGAAACAATAGCTGGCTACATTCAGAACTGTGGTTTAACATAATTGGACTATCTTAAATACAATTGGACTATCTTAAACTGGGCTGCGATGAGACATGGTATAGAACTGAGAGGAGAAAGATCTGTAACCTAGCTGGACCTTCCATAGCAACACCCCAATTTCTTTGGTTCTTATTGTTATTGTCCTTAAAATGAACGGTATCTTAGATTGCCAGGGCTGCTGTAATAAGGTACCACAGTCTAGTTGACTTAAGCAACAGTAATTTGGGGAGCATGCTAAGCAGTGGTTGAGCACCTGCTTAGCATGTATGGGGTCCTGGGTTTAATCCCTCATACCTCCTAAAATAAATAAATAAATAAACAAACAAACAACAGAAATGCATTGCCTCATGGTTCTAGTGGCTAGAAATCTGCAATCAAGGAGTAAGCAGCTCCATGCTTAAAGGGGAGAATACTTTCCACTACTCTACCCTGGCTCCTGGTGGGTGGCTTAGCATCCATAGCATTCTTTGGCCTGTGGCCGCATTATCCAATCTCTGTCCTCAGAGTCTCTGTTCCTGTCTTTCTATTTGCGTTCAAATTTTCTTTCCTGATAAGGACACCAGTCATTGGATTAGGACCCATCCTAATGTAGTTTGGCCTTTACTAATAGCATCTTCAAAGATCTTATTTACAATTAATTTTGCACTCAAAGGACCAGGAGTTAGGACTTGAACATACTTTTTTGGGGGACTCAAATCAATCCATAAGAAGGGATTAAGCCAGATGAGTAATATTAAGCTTATTTTAGGTTCTGGACTCCTTTTAAGACTTTAATGATTCCTAGTGATTTTGCAGGAAAAAAAGCATTGCACATATATTCAAAATTTCCACACAATACCTTTCATCCACTAAATATTAACAAAGATTTTTCTAATTGAAACTTATGATTCTGTTAAGATAGGTTAATTAATACTTCAAAATACAAACACGCCTTAAATTCCAGTGGACTAACAAAACACTATAACCCCATTGCAGTTTGGCAGAGAACTTTTCAGCAAAATTTATCCAGTATTTGGACTGATGAAGGCCCTCATCTTGTGGCTACAACATCATGACCATTCAGTCTCCTTGACCACTGCACAACTGAGGAGAGACTCAACAATTACATATGGGTTTTCACTGGCCTTGCCTGGAAGTAACACACATCCTTTCTACTCATACTTTATTGATCAGATCTAATCACCTGGAACCCAGGACAGAAAAGCAAGGGAGCATATTATGTATGAATATTTTCTTCTTTATATATGCTTTATCTTTACAAAGATTATTTTCCTAACTCAAATGGAAATTTTGGTTAGATACATTTAGACTTGTCTAAATAATGGAACATTATCAGGCTGTAAAAAGTGTGTCTAAGACATAATGTATCATGAAAAAAGCAAAAAACAAAGAGCATGGATAGTATGCCTCCATTCTTGCAAGATAGAGGGAAAATGTAAATTTATGTCTGCATTTGTTTGCATTTGCATAGAAAAATCTCTTGAAGGACTAAACTTAGAGAACTAGTAGAAATAAATACCTCGTGATGGTTATGGTGACCCTAGATGAAAAAGATGAGAGAAGAGAAGGGAGCATGACTTTTAATTGTATATCTTTTCATATTATTTAATTTTTGAACAACACGATTATTACCAATTCAAAATATTAAAACATAGTAAAAGAGCGGGAAACAAAGAAACATGTTCTCAACACATCTACTCTTGTTATACTGAGTTATAAAGGGTAACAAGACATCAGTGGCTAACTCTGGAGCTGACTGTTAAAAAATGACAGCATCTGATGGAGAAGGATGTTCATGCATCTCCAAACAGCTCAAGCATGACTTCCTTACAGTGTAACATACATCATGTCATGTGTTATTGCTTATTTAGCAAACCTCACTCCATCACATGGATTAACAACGATAAAGTAGCTGAATATTTCCTGAGATGCCCTGTCTATAGATATGATTTCCATTTGTCAGGATAAGACGTAAAACAATTTACTAGTTTAGTGCATTTTCTGCTCATCTTATTGTAATGCTAATATATATAGAAAACTATAGGTATATTTTGGGCCATAGTTTTATATGGCTCTAATGTATCAAAATTACTGACCTGGATGAAAAATAATTTCATAAGGATAATTTAATATTATTTTCTACTCCAATATAAAATTCATAAAATTTATCATCATGATAATATTTTTTATCATTAATGACTTATACATTGCAAAGCAAAAATAATATAGAAGAGTGGTGAAAATGATAAGATTTGGAACGAGAGGTGAATTCAAATCCTACTTCTAGTATTGTATTCCTGTGCACTTTTTGCTTACTCCTTCAGAGCAGATAACAAGTCATTTTATTCTTTATCATAATGTATGACATTAGAAAGAGCTGCAACATGCAATCATGTGTTGAATTTGCACGAGGTACAGGAAACATCATGGACTTGAAAGTCAAGGAAAACTCTGACATCTGGAGCTGCCATGTAGGAAACGTGAACTGTTGTTCAAATTTGATTGAGATATTATTTGGAAATACACCCATTATATTGTAAACACTTGCTAAATATAAGTTCTCCTTAGCATTTCACGTTAAATGAGAAGATGGATAACTGAGATTACTAAGTCTGACCATGATTCTAAAAAATCTTTCACTTAGGAAAGGGTTCATATTTGGGGAAGTTAATAGGAAGTATAATTGTTTGGATAATTTGTCATTATACTTTCAATTTTATGAGATTATTGGACTTTAGTATTTTGTTTCTTGAAATCTTTCCTAAAGTTTTGAGCTCTATATTATTTTAAAAATGTTTCTTCTTCATTTTTAAGCCTGGTTTATCTCAAAGGAAACTTAATCTGTATGTTTCTGATTCTTTTATACTTAACTCATCCAAACATTTTTTTGTAAGAATTCTTTGATGTCCAGAAAACCTTATCATTTTCTTATAATATATTCAAGGTTTCTTCCTTTGGAAAATAGAAATCATGTCTTACTTAAAGTAAAGAAACCCAAGACCCCAATTTTGGGCGGCTTATGAAATCATTCTCTTTCTCTTTATTTATAAGCTTTCTTTGTCAGTATCTTGGCTCTCAGCAATGACCATTCTAGTTCAGGAATGAATTAGAGAGTTTAAACCTTTTTGAACTCAATATACATTTTTTGTTGCCTCTGATGTATGGAGAAATATGCAAGTTTCTATGGGTGATAGCAATGAAAAAGATACAGAAAAATAAAACACAGCACATATTCTCAAGGAAGTTTATATTCAAGTGGTAGAGATAGATATTTATTAAAGAAATTATAATATTTGACCGAATAAAATAAATACTGTGAATGAAATGAAAGCGAAGTTTTGGCTATTACTACAGGAAAAATTAAGAATTAAAGATGGGAAATTGAAGAAGGGCTTTCACATAATGGAATTCAAGCTAGCCTTATTAGAAGTTTAGAGATTATCAAAATTTCAAAGGGTGAAGAAGTTGGGGGAAGCTGCCCTTGGGTCAACAAAGCCACTTGGACCTAACATATAAGGCAAAGCAATGTATTGCAGCACTTTGAATGCCAAGCTAAGAATTTGGATTTTTTTCTCTAGGTAAGGGGGAAACCATTTGAATGTCTTTGAGAAGAATAATTAATATAAATGCAACTTGAACTTAAAAAAGATAAGGCTAATGGAAGTGTGAAGAATGAATAAGAGAAAAGGGAGGCCAGAAGGTTAGGGAACTAAGTCTTTGTCTACTTTGGGAATTTAGGCAAGGGCTAATGAGGACATGAACTATGGTAGGAGAAATGAAAAGTTAATTATAATAAGAGGAGTCAATTATGACTTCTGGATTTTTAGTTAAGTTAGTTAGAATACAGACCAACATATCTGTAACAAAGAGACCTAAAACTGGAGCAGTTTAAATAAGAAACAATTTTATTTTCCTCTTATGTAACCCTCCAGAGGTAGTGAGGGTGATTCTAGTGGAGAAGTGATACTACTCCAGAAGGCCCCAGAAGCACAGTGTTGCCAAAATGGTGAAAGCAGGCTCTCAGTCACCCTCAGTCTTTGGAAAAGGTAATGAGGAAGGAAAATGTCAGCCACTTTCTTTTACAGAAGTCACCATAAAGTTATGTCTGTTGATTCCATTCACATTCCAAGACTTAAGAACATTTTGGATTCAGATTCTAAAAACTGGTAACTCAGAGCCAAGAGATTGTTTCCCAACATCTAGTATGTAAATCAATACTAATGCTTGATATTATTTTTGGTTATAAAAAGAAATAGGGTGTAGATAACATGTAGGAGATCATGACTGGGAGCCAAAAGGATAGATGAGAGAAACGCCCAGATGAGACAGTTTCTTTTTCTTGGCTTGAGACCTGTGGGCTGTCCCTTGCACAAGGGCTCTAAAGCCAAAAAATTGTTTTGCCATGTTTCTAGTGCTGGCCTGAAACAGCAGAAACAAGGATCCCCACGGGTTCTATATAAATATCAGACTTGTTCTTCACACTTATCAGCACTGATGTTAGAACTGTGTAAGTATTAGATTACTGCCTGTCTCCTACATAAGATCATAAACTCCATGAGGGAAGGGACCTCATGTTTTTTGTTTAACATAGAATTCTCCAAGTGTCTAGCAATTTGCCTTGACATATTTTAAGGACTATATATACATACATATTTTAATTTATGTTTTTAAAATTTCCAAACCTACAGAAAAGCTGAAAGAAACAGTAGGATAAACATATGTGTTCATTAATTTTTACCAAATTTGCTTATTTCTCTCTCCCTCTCTCTTCTTTCTGAACTGACTTAAAGGAATTTGCAGATGTTATGATACTACTACTACTAAATATTTCAGGAAAAAAGGAAAGAAGGCAGGTGGACAGGGAGGAAGGAACAAAGGGAGGGAAGAGGGAAGGATGGAGGGAACAAAGGAAGGAGGGAGGGAAAATGCCTGAATGCTATTCTTTCAATTTCTTTACTTTTAAATTTACCAAGTTTTTATGTTTAATATTCACTTCCAGGATATATTAGCCAAAATCATGTAGTAAAATTCTATTTTTTTCCATAGATACTTTTATAAGATAAACAGAAGTCTTATATGGATGTGACTTCTGAATATTCTCCAAAAATGGATTCCATTTCAGGACTATTTAAAAAGCTGTTCTAAACCAAATGAATTTTAAAATTAATTTTTATGTGTTTAAATGGATATATTTTCCCCAAAGTTTAATTATTAGCCTAGTGTATTAGTCAGCCAAAGGGGTGCTAATGTGAAATACCAAAAATGGGTTGGTCTTTATAAAAGGTATTTATTTGGGGTAGAAGTCCACAGATACCAGGCCATAAAGCGTTAAGTTTCTTCTCACCAAAGTTCATTGCCATGTGTTGGAGCAAGACAGCTGCCAGCATTTGCCAGGGTTCAGGGTTCTTGTGTTCCTCTCTTCCCGGGGCTGCGTTTCTCTCTGGGCTTAGCTCTTCTGGTTCCTCCACAAGGTCAGCTGTAGACTATTAGGCGAAATGCTCACTTCTCTTCTTCTGGGGCCTTTTCTCTAACATCAAAACTGCTGCTCAAAAACTGCTCTGCTCTGTTCTTTACCTTGCCTTTTATATTCGATTCCCCACCCACCAGGGGGTGGGGCTCAACGCCCTACTGAGGTGGCCCAGTCAACGCCCTAATCATAACTTAATCATGCCCAGATTAGCAGATCAGTTTACAAGCATGATCCAATTATATTTTTGGAATTCATAATTACATCAAACTGCCCAATGGCCACACCCAGTAAGAACATAAAAATGAAAAGGGCTAAAACTTGGATGGAGTAAAATTGAGGTGCAATCACTTTTCTTCACTTTGCACTTTAGAAACCTTCTTCACTGGCTATTTTTGTGTTTGTTTTTTTTTCTATTTTGAGGAATGAATTAAAAATTGGAGTACCTATTAATAGATGTAAGAAATAATTCATGTCAGAAGGTTCAACAGATCCTAGAGGATTTCTGTCTGCTGGAGGAATAAGTTATCGGCATTTTTATGACATTCATAGATGATCCTAAAAGAAGTGATAAACATCAATAGGTTCAAGACAATACTAAATATTAGAGATTAAGAAGTGGGATAAAAAAAAAATCAAACAAGTGGCTTGAAAAAGCACAATACTGATGTTTGGGAAACGATTATTCAGCCGCTTTTTCAAATTTATATATATAATATATAAGTCTATGCAATGTATATTATATACATATACATGTCTATACATATACATATGTTTTAATTTTTCAGTTATTCTACTTTATCCTCACAGTAACCTGACAAAGGAAGTATTGAAATTCCTATCATCCCCATTTCAAGGCAAGGTAACTAATGAACATTAGGATTAAATGATCTTTCCAGTGTCATGCTGTTTGTTAACACTGCTGAGAATACTGTCCACATCCCCTTACAATTCCTTGTATTAAATAGTTTATTTTCCAGGGATTCAAAATTTCAAAATCTTTTATCCTATTTTAATGGGTAGATAAACTCAAAGAAATTGCAAATAATTAATGCCTCTCTTATCATTAAGTCATTAAGGGGTTAATCTAAATTTTCCTTTTTTTCCTTTATTTTTTTGTTTAATATAAATTTTAATGTTAAAGATCATATTAAGTTTTTCTATATAAGTCCCCTTAATCTGAGATTACTTCTGTCAAAACATGCCTTTCATAGCACTGGGAAGACTAACTCCTCCCTCATTCTAATGTGTGAGAAGGCATCAGGAGATAGTACTCACTCTGGAGCATTACAGAGATTCTTGTAGTTTGGGGTCTTTAAAAATCTGATGGCACATGTGTGCTCTCTTCTCAGAGAGTAAAATGTAACATAAACAAACAAAACTGAAAAAGACCAAGAAATAAAAAATTGGGGCTGATACAGATGGGGCAATTAACTCACTACAGGTTAAGAAACTCTGGTCTGGGAATATGAGATTCAATCAATGTACCAGCTTTGGAACATGGTAAGAACTGAAAGACTAATAGATAACAGAGAGTTTCAGATGAATTCACAATGAGTCATGAAAGCAAAGGAGACCAATGGCAAGGATGTAGAAGAACCTGAGCCAGGAATATGATATTCCTTCAATAGCATGGCTTAGATAATGATCTGTAACCCTTGACTCCCCATTTCTTGTGAAAACTGCATGCCTGAGCTATTTCAGCACCTGAATATCTAATATAAGAATCTAAAGGAAAGGCAATAAAAATAAATAGCACACTGCAGAAATAAATGAAGAAGTACTAAAAGTACTTTAGATATTCCCAAAATGAAAAAAAGAAATATGTCTACAGAGATCTCTAAATTATAAAGAGAAGAAACATTATCATGGCTAATATAGTTATAACTAGAAATAAATAAAGGAAGCCACATATACATATGCATTTGTGTGAGAATGAGCATTACATGAGCCTACATACACACACCTGTGTATGTGTGTAATATACAGTCTAACTTTCTAGCTCTTAATATAATTTCTTTGACAATTTCATTGCTAATAGATTCAAGTACACTCTCACAAGGGAAGTGGTAGAAAATATAGCTCTTTCTGTAGCATAAAAAAATAGATGAGGTATTCTGTGAGCAGACTGGTGTGCACAATTTCCAAGTAAACTCCAATGCAGTAAAATATGAAGAGAAAAAGACAAGTTGCCAAAAATCTCAAGGAATTCTGGAAACATGTCTACCTCACAGAGCATGTTTCTGTATAATCAAATATCATAATATGACTAAAAGGTTATCTATTAATTAAATTGGAACTACAAAATAAAGAGCCTTTCATTTTAGAATTTTGTTAGGGTATCTCTTAAATATGAATAGTTCTAACATATCGTGAAATGAAACACAGGCTGCCTAGCAACCATTTTAACTGGTTCCCCTGAGGTTCTCAGGAGAAAAACGGGTATATGGAGGGGGAGTATTTGTTTTTTTATTCTGTTCTTATATCAAAGTTTCAGGATCATTTTTAGTCTTTCTAGTCCTTTTTTGTCATCATCATCTGAGACAAATAATGAAAAAGAAGAAAGAAAAAGAAAAATAAGGAAAGAGAGAAAGAGAGAGAAAGAAAGAAAGAAAGAAAGAAAGAAAGAAAGAAAGAAAGAAAGAAAGAAAGAAAGAAAGAAAGAAAGAAAGAAGAAAGAAAAAGAAAAAGAGAAAGGGAGAGAGGAAGGAAGGAAGAAAGGAAAGAAGGAGGGAGGGAGGGAGGGAGGGAGATCCCAATCAACACGGGAAGCTTTAAGCATTCACCCAGGAAATTAAAATATAATAATGCAAATTGAAGTGCAGTGTTTTTGTTTATCATAGACAGGGATATATACCTTTATATCAAAATCTTAATAATCAAAATCAAAGTAATGATACTGGCTTGACAGAATACATGTTCACTGAAATGTGTGACAGGAAAGAATATATGTTGGTAACATCTCTTGACCCAGCTTTCAAGGCCAAATTCAAAACTCTATGTCTACTTCATGAAGCCATAGATCACCAAGAAGATGTTCTCATAAAGAAAACGTGGCAGGTTAGGTTATTGTCCTCATTCCTGACTTCATGGTTAAGAGAAGCACATCATGAAATTTTCACAGCATATTTTTTACTTGTCCTAACAAGTACGTCTCAGTCAGGGTAAAGGAGAAAGACTGTTTGACAATAATTCAAGACACAGTAAGATATGTAGACAGCTTTAAGTGTTTCCATTAAAAGAGAGAGGGAGAGAGTAAATTCCAGTCTTTACCATATATCTGTCATTCAGCTTTTATGAGTTTGGGAGGAAAGACCAAAGCATGGATTTCAGGTTAGATTCTGGAGTTAATGAGTTAACATGAGGATGTAGGAATCAGAAATGAGTTAAGAAGGTGAGGATCACAAGCAAGACAAAAGAGGTATTAGGTTTGGGGTATGATGGATAAGTTATGTAATGAGATGGTTAGGAACATAAGTTTCCTATCTTTTTACTTTCTGTAATGATTTTTGTATCTTTGACTCCATTCCAAAACTCTATTGCTGATTGAGTGTAGTAAACATAGTTTTGCAAACCTCTGATATACAGTTGTTGCAGCAATAAAAGTTGGCCTTTATAATCATTGTGTGTAATATGGTAACATTGGTCCTTTTAGAATTTATTCCCAGGTTCATTTAGTTTCATCAATGACCCAACATGAAACATAGAATTTATTTGTTGTTTAGTACTTTCAGGAAGCAGGGAAAAAATGTGGTTTCATTGCTTTGAATTACCTGAGAAGTTGCTATAATTTACCACTTCACAATGCAAGCCTGGGTTTCCCAAGTTAGATTCTGACCTCAATGAAAAGCTTAAATGCCAAGACTATATTTTAACTATGCTAAGAGGCATTGAGATACATAAAACTCCATTTGTTTAGATTATAATGAAGACTTATTTGGAAACATTATCTATGTATTTCAGCATCTAATCATGTACTAGGACATTATAAAAACAAAATAAATGAAAAAAATTCCATCCTTTTGTGAACCAGGGAGACTTTATCATTTTCATATTTTATAGTCTAGTTCTTCATATTTCCTCAAGATAAATAATACATGAGAAAACCTGCAGTACCTTGACTAGCATTTTCTTTAAATATTAAATATTATTTTTTAAATGCTTGAACTATGAATAGTTGTGCACAATAATTTTCTTGTTAGAAATAATGTCTGATATTTACCTATTTTCCCTATGATGTCCAAGAATATTAATGCTATGCAGGGTAGCTGACTACTGAACTCCTCCCAAAAGCTATAAAACTTACAATTTCATGGAAAAAAACCCACAAAAACAAGGATATAGATATTCTTTGAGGAGGCAATTTAAATGTTGAGCAGAAGATTTTTATTTTTATTTTTGGCAGTGTCTTTAGATTATATTGATGTTGGTTTACAGCTAAGGTTATGTTAGGTTTTATTTTTCCATACATTTCATGACAACCCTAAATTAAGTACTCAAACATATAAATGAAATAATTCCATGGACAATACAGTTGCAAAGTACCTGAGAGCACTTTATTTAAATTGCTATAAACCTTCGAAAAGACTGTTTAATTTCTCCCACCTATAGTGGGTGTCTTATTTAAAATAGTCCCAAATCTATGGCTTTATTCACCCAGGTTTCCAGCAAAGAGTGAGAAAAACCCTCAGTTTATATGGTTGAGAGTTTTATAATGAGGGAAATATTACAGTTGTTTACAAGTACGCTAAAATAACTTAATTGATATTGCTAATATAGGACATGAATTGTATTCTAAAAATGTTCCAGAGAATAAAGAACAGTACAATAGCCTCTCCTCTTTCTTCCTTAGGGTTAAGGTCCTTTGTTACGGTGTCACTGCTGGGGCCAGTTTTACATTATTTCATGGAATTCCCATATGCAGCATTGAAATTTAGAGTGGTAACAGGACTGTGACTGAGTACATAGATGCTGGGGCCAAACTCCCAAATGTATTAGCCATCTGACCTGGGATAAGTAATTCAATCTTTCTGCGCTTTAGTTTCCTCAACTTTAAAGGATGGTTGCATTAAATGAATCAATAGACCTAAAACATCAACAGTGTCTGCCCCAAACGAATTATTTGTATTATTATGTGTATTAGTCAGTGTTCTCTAGGGAAACAGAATCAACAGGAGATATCTGTCAATAATATGAGATTTTATGCATCTCTCACGTGACCGTGGGATGCACAAGTTCAGGTTCCGCAGGCAGGCTGCAAAGCAGGGGCTCCGATGAAAGTCCAATGAAGGTCCTTGATGATTACAAGGAGACACTGGCTGCCTAAAGAGGAGCTGGGAAATTCTCTGGAATGTTGAAATCACTTCCCCTTTTAAGGCATTCAACTGATTGGATAAAGCTTCACTCATTGCTGAAGGCAATCTCCCTGATTGATATAGATGTAATCAGTTATCTGTACACTAAACTCACTGGTGACTAAAGCCCATAAATGTCCTTGTATTACAATTAGTCCAGTGCTTGCTTGACCAAACACCTGGGCACAATTACCTGGCCGAGTTGACACATTAGCCTAACCATCACGTGATGTGACATTATGGTAACTATATTATGTTTACAAAATACTTTACCCATCTTTTAATTTACTGTTCTTGGCGTCCACCCAACATATATTTTTAATTGATTAAGGGGAGAAAAAAATTCAGACCCTTTCATTCCTTTAACAAACAATCATTGAAGATGCACATTTGAGTACTGAGGTAGGTGAGAGGATCGACTCCCTCAAATTATTGGTGATATTTAAGAATCCAGAGGCGTAGTGAAAAATGTTTGACTTTGGGAAATATGTGGTTGAAGTTATTCCCTGAGCCCAAGGTTGTAATCAGTCACCTCTACTCCTGTTCCAGACTGATCACTTAGTGTGTGTGTCTGCTGGAAAGAATTAAATTCTTCAGCTGTCGAATTGTCACTTGGCTGACGGCCATCAGCTGGTATAGATGAACTGAGTTGCAACTTTTTCCCACTGACTTTACATCTTTCATAAGGGAGTGCATGCTTATCTTTGAAGACATTTTAGAAGCCAGGGACCCTCTTTAATAATTTTGTCAATTAGGATATTAACAAGTTGCCAGTCTCAGTCTCTATAAAGATGCAATATGAACTAATATTTTAATCACCTAGTGTAAGTAATATACTACTTACTAGGAAATTTGCTGGATATTCAATACCATGTACTTTTTATATATAGCTTCATAGACCACTCTGTATTGATCATTGTATTAGAAGCTGCTCACCCAGAGATGAGCAGAACTCAGTTCCAATTGGCAGGATACTCACAGCCTCATGGAGGGGGAATAGAGGAATGTTAAACTAACATTAATATAAAATTCTCTGCTGTACATTTATAAGGCAGTTTTGGAAAGTACAAAAAGTGATGAAACTCTGGTAGCCTGAAGCAAGAGGCTAGGTCATAAAAACTCTAATAGATTCCTGTGTGCTCTGGGCAGATGAGCATCCTAACAGAATATTTAGGAACTTCCTTGGCTGTCCTAGAATAATGTATGGCTTCTGTAAGCTATGCCAGTCACATTCATTAATTTGTCAAGGACCCCTGACTCCAAAGGGTAGACACTGAATTTGGTAGGCTAAATTTCCAACATGTGCAAATATGACTGGTGGTTTTGGGTACCCCAAAAGGGGATTCTGGATGGGAAAACAAGAGGCCCCTGAGGAAAATCACCATAAGTGAAGGCAAAGTCTGGCATAACGGCTTAGTCTGGACAATCAGGCTTGCCAGTCGGAGGTGTCACCTGGCATTCTTCCATGTACCACACCTCCTTCCACTTCCTAGACTGTGCACTAAGCAAGAGAAGACTGAGGAATAGAGGGAATTAGGTTATTAGCCCCCAAAAGTGCTGTGCAGAGGGCTGCCTGAAAGAGCTATTCTCGAGATTTAGAAGGTGCTCCTCTGCCGACCAGACAGTGCAGAAAAAAAAAATAAATAGAAAGACCAGATGTTATAGATCATGATCCTGACAAAGGCATATGCAAGTCCTAACCTTCAGGGCTGTGGATGAGAACACATTTGTAAGGAGGATCTATGAAGATGGTATTCGTTAACCTGAATCAGGGTAGGCCCGAATCCAATGCGACTGGAGTCCTTATAAGCAGAGGAAATTTGGGCATAGTAGGAGACAGACCATCATGTGATGGACAGAGACTGAGTTCTGCATTTTTGGCAAGCCACTACCAGAAAGCTGCAGACACCGAGAAAGCATGACACTGCCAACACCTTTTTTTTAAAATATACTTTTTATTTTTTTCAAAAAGACACTTAGATTACATAAATGTTACATAAAAAACATGTAACTACCAAGCCCTCCCACATTTTCCCACACTAACAATATCCTTCATTAGTGTGGTACATTTGTTACAATTGAACACATTTTGGAGCATTGCCACTAAGTGTGGATTATAGTTTACATTATAGTTTACACTCTCTCCCATACAATTTTGTAAGTTATGATAAGATATATAATGGCTTGTATCTGTTGTTGCAATGTCATTCAGGACAATTCCCAAGTCCTGAAAATGCCCCCATATTACAACTTCCCTCTCCCTTCCCTCAGAACCTCCAGTGGTCTATACCTCCATATCAATGATATAAGTTCTTCAACTGCTAGGATCACAACAAGTCAATACTAGAATACCAATAAGTCTACTCTAGTTCATCATTCATTCCCCATTCCTGAGGATTCTGGGATGGTAATTCCCACTCTGCGGCAGATGGATGGGACTATTTTGCCTGCAGTTGCAGACTCTCTCTGTTCCTTGGGATGGTTGTTGTCCATCATCATCTCCTTGTTATTTGTCCTGGGTGAATCCAATGAACTGGAGAGTAGGTGTTATAACTCTTTTGAGATTCAGGGCCCAGCTGGCACATGGACAGCCCAAAGATTTAAGTCTCTTGGACATACACTTATCAACTCTTGTACTAACTATAGGTTCAAACAGAAGGCTGCCAACACCTTTTATCTTGAACATCTAGCTTCCAAAACTGTGAGACAATAAACTCCTGTTATTTAAGCCAACCAGTCTATAGTATTTGTTATAGCAACTCTGGCAAACTAAGATACCAGAGGGGCATAGTAGCAGCATGGGCAACCACGTGGTACAATGGAAAGCAGGGACGGCACTCAGCACTGAGCAGAGGAAACGCCGGGCAGGAGCAGTGCAGGCCAAACATGGGAGCCATCATCCCTGCCTGCCTGGCAAATGTCAGTCTCCCATCAACCTCAGCTCTGTCTCTTCCATAGGGCTCCATCCAGGGAATAAATGGAGTGTGTTAAAATTCAGCAACCAAAGACAACCAGGAACACACATGTATATAAGAAAAGAAAGAAATGTAGGGTAATTTAGCTTGTTTCAGCAAGGGAAACCACAATAGAGAGGAACTTTTGGGCATCGCAATGAGAGGAGAGGCAAAGGTTGCTTAATAGGGTTTCGGCCTGTACTGAATTATTTAAGCAGGGATTAGGAATGTGGCACCAGCTCTGTCTGTACTGTCAAGAAGAGAGAGAGGGCATTTCAGCAAGTGGGCATCTCAGTAATTTTGCTCAGGAGGTGAGCTGAATGAGGCTGGGGGTGTCATAAGGGAGAAAGCTGCAGTCACTCAGAACAGCTTCAGTGTGATCCTGGGCATGTTCAGGTAGAAACACGCTTTGATTTCTGTTGGCCTTGTCAGTGTCCCTGTGAAAACACTGTTGATGTTTCAAGATCAGCAGCAGAGTTTCATTACTAACAGGGCTAATATTCATTTTGTTAAGTGGAAGGTCCTTAGAGAGGACAGGAGTTCATTAAAATGAGGAAAGGGACAGCCAGAGTGGGGGTGTCAGAATTTGGCTATTTGGTTTATGTATTCATTTATTTTATTTTGATATGTGTCACACTCGTTCTGGCTGGTAAGTCTAAGACGCATGCAGATTTTATATCACCAGGGTAAGCATGTAGTGGACAGCATTGTTTGTGGGGGAGGGTGATGGTTTTGGGAAACAGTCATTTAGAAAGTGCTTCATAAAATAAGAAACATTTGAAAGAGTTAAAAGAACTCTGATGGGCCCTATGAAAGTGAGTTGATTATTGACCATGGGTGGGGAGGACATGGAAGCACTGAAGTTGTGCAGAGAGAGGAATGTGCCCTGGGAGAAATGACGGGGTATAAATATTTCAAAGCACTGAGACATGAGCATGTTTTTGTTTAGGAAATAATGAATTGCACAGAGGAGCTACATGCATGGGCAAAGATAAAAGTAGTATTGGGGGGAGGCTGGAGATGGAATCTTAGACGGGGTTAGTAAGTGAGTCTATATGTTCTTTTAAAAGACGAAAAAAACGTTCTTCTGTTTTCCAACTTTCTCCAAAATAATGACTATCAAAAATGCTTTTCTAAAAAAGACAGTTGATTTGTATGCAATTAGAAAAGTGAAACAGATTTGAAAGAAAATAAAAAAATGACAATATTGGTAAACTGTTAGGCTATGTTTACATAAGATAAGCTTCCTATATTACTGCAAAGAATATCTTTTTCATTATTTACTTAACCCAGAGAAAGCAAAGGCAAAGAGTAATGGTTTATGCCTGAATAGTGTGTGCTAACTGACTCCATTACATACTTATGATTTAAATGTTCCAAATACAGAAAAAACTAGATAGTGCTATTATTCTCATTTTACAGATGATGAAATTGATGATCATCGAGTATAAGCAATTTGCATAGACTCACACAGAACTAAATGCCATGACAGTGAATCTAACCCAGGTCTGTCTATTTCGAATTTGATAATATATTGTCTCCTAGTTATCCAATTTTTCCTAATCTCTTACACCCATGTCCACTTGATCAATAACTCCTTCAAGTTCTAAGTTCTAAAATACTCCTATGTCACCAATTCAGAAAAACATATGAAGCTTTGTTGCCCTATCCCTCCCTCCAACCATTGCCTTATTCCTTTACTACTTTTTGAAGACGTTTACTTTTGTGCCATGCTATGCAAATTCCAGCCACCTTGGCTTCCCAGGGATCCAGCTCCTTCTCAACTCAAGGAGCTTGTGCTCTATCCGAGTTCCTCCTTCCTGTGTCATAACCTGCAAACTTTCTCCAGAAAGTGAGATGAGGAAATCATAGGACTCACCTTTTCTTCCCATCTCTCAGAGGTCATTGTCCTTTATTGTCTGATGCCCAATATCTTGAGGAATTTTATTTTAAATATATTATCCTGTTTTTCAGTTACTTGTTTCAGTTGGGATAGTAAATCCAGTCCCTGTCATTGCATCTTTTGACTGGAATCATAAATCCCTCCTTCTCTCTTGAATCCACATGCATCAGGTTTGCAAGAACTGTCTGCACTCTTGCCCCCCTCACCAGGGATCTTCAAGCCTTACCTTATTTTATCTCTTATCATCTTTTGACATTGTTCCCTCTTTCTTTAAACACTTTCTCACTTAGATTCTAGAACACTAGACTTTCTTGACTCTTTCTCTTCTCTATGGATATATTTTTTTCTTCACAAAATATTTTTGAAATCCAACCACTGAAGATTATCTATCATTCTTCTCTATCATCCTAGTCCTAGTCACCATTGTTTGTTACCTCAACTACTGCAATAATTTACAAACTCATCCCCCTGCTTCCATTCTTATCCATTATAATCCATCATCCACTAAGTGGTCACAATGATCAGTTTATAACCTGTTAAAAGCATTCATTGTCCTCCCATCACACTTAGAATAAAGTTCATTTAAATAAACAACAACCGTGAACAACATTTTAGTGTGTAATATGGCATGGCTAGCCTCTTTAATCTAATCTTCTTCCGTTTTCCCCTTGTTCACTTCAACTGGTTTTGTAGCTTGTCCTTGAAAAAGCAGTCTTAGTTTTCCAGGGCTGCTGCAACAATGTACCGCAGACTTGTTGGCTTAAAAACAGAAACTTATTGTCTCATGGTTCTGGAGGATAGAAGTCCTAATTCAAGGTGTCAGCTGAGTCATGCTTCCTCTGAAGTCTGTAGCGTTCTGGCCATGGCTTCCTAGCAATCCATACCTCAATATCTGCCTCTGTCACATGGCTGTCTTTCTGTCCCTACAACAGTTGCCTACTCTTATTTCTGTACAATTTTTCCCTCCTTATAAGCATTCTAGTCATATTGGATGAGGGCTAATCCATTTTGGCCTCATCTTAACTAATTACATCTTCAAAGTCCTATTTCCTACTGACTTCACATTCACAGCTCCAGGGGTTAAGGCTTTAACAGGTCTTTCTGAGGGACACAATTCAATCCATAATACAAATCAAGCACATTCCTACTTCAGAAACTTTACATTTCTTGTCTCTTCTTGTCTGGCACAGTTTTTTTTAACCTTGAATTTCTTCCCCCTTATATTTGTCAGCTCATTCTCTCACTTGCTCAACTCTTTGCCCAAAAATCACCTCCACAAGAGAGTGTAAACTGCAATGTGAACTATGGTCCTTGCTCAGTGGCAATGCCCCAGGATGCGTTTATCAATTGCAATGAATGTGCCACACTAATGAAGGATGTTGTTTATGTGGGAGGGTGTGGGAGGTGTGGGGAATCCTTATATTTTTTGTGTAACATTTATGTAATCTAAGTATCTTTAAAAAAATAAATAAATATATATTTTTAAAAAATCACCTCCACAGAGAGGACTTCCCTGAACACTGTGACTAAGATAGCACTCCTGGATTTCTCCATCTCTTCTCCCTGCCATATTTTTCTTGGTAATTCTAATCTTTTATTGACATTATATTGTAGATATATTCATTTGTTTATGTTGTCCCCTATCATTCCTCTGTTAGATTGATTGCAAGCTCCGTGAGTGCAAGGATTTTTGTCTGTTGTAACATGTAAAACACGTGCTTGCTTGCTTAATTCATAGGAGGAGTTCAAATATATTTTTTGACAATTGAGTGACTTTTATTTATTGATGTATACCCAGTGCTTTTCACAGTGTCTGGTGTAAATTCAGGATTCATTAAGTATTTTCTCAATGAATGAAGAATTTCTTAATGTGAATTGGGTAAACAGAAACAATTAATTAGGAAATGTAATTTAGATTTAAAAGGCCTCCATTGCTTATAAATGAATTCTAATCAGGTAGGTACTAGGACCTCAGGGAGGTAAAAAGTGATTGTTTGGAATATTGCTCCCCTTTCTGAATAGCATTGTGTTTTGCTGATCATAATGGCAGTCAGCAAGACGATAAGATAGTGCCAGTGACAAGGCTGGTGATGACAGGAAAGAGAGGTTATTTATTACTCTCCAGCAATTTTTCAATGTTATCAAATACTGGATTTGATTAAAAAGATACCTTTTGTTTTAAAATAACTGCAGGCATTTATAACTCTTGAGTACCTAACCATCTCTTCCTTTTTAAACATAAAATAATTTTTGAGTATTGGAAATTGATTACAATAACATATCTCATATAATAAAAACTAGAGCCAGTAGCCTGAATTCATAATTTTATTTTCAATTTTCCTATTACCAGCTTAGTCAGTGCTCATCTCTCACCCAGACTTTTGCAATAATCTCCAAACTGTATTTTATGCCCCCATTTCTCCTTATACTTTTAGTATTCTCCACACTGCTTCCTGAATTTTATTTTATAAATAAAGACCTAATACTACTTACTTGCTTAAAAATCCTTAATGGCTGGTTTGTAATTGCTTTTAAGATAAGCTCCAAATTCCTCATTGTCTGTCTATAGCTGCATAATGATATTAATACAAATGTTGTGACTTAAAACAACACACATCTATTCTCTCACAGTTTCTGTGGGTCAGGAGTTCAAGGATGGTTTAGCTGTGCTCTCTGATTCCGTTTCTTTAAGTGCTGCAATCAAAGTGTTGGTTGAGATTGCTGTCTCATCTGATGCTTGACTGGGGAAAGAGCCAATTCCAATCTCACATGTTTGTTGGCAACTTTCAATGCCTTGTGGATTGTTGGCCACATGGCTGGTTGTTGACTGAAGGCTTCCTTCCATTCCTTGTCACATGTGCCTTCTCAACAAGGGAGAGAGTCTCCTTGCAAGGCATATGCTACACTTTTATGTAACATAATCATGCATACCCCATCACTTTTGCTGTATTTGATTGGTTAGAAGCAAGTCACGGGCCCTGCTCACATTCAAGGGGAGGGGATTGTGCAAGGCCATGGATACCAGGAAGCCATCCTTGAGTCTGTCTACCGCACTCATCAAGTCATCCAATGCCCTTAAAATCTGGTCTTAATCTTCTTTCTTCCCTATACCCCAGCATGCATATTTTAATCACGTTACACTATTTATTTTCCTAAGAATTATATAAGATCACACAAAAATCGGTCCTTTAGTTGTCTCCATGTTTGCTGGAGGCAAAGTGTTGTTTGCTGTCTTTGAGTTTCACTATTTCACCAGATCTTGCAAAATCTTACTAAAGAATTCACATACATTTCAACTCCTCTCAGAATTCTTTTGATTCTACCAAACAGAATTCACAGCTCCTCCTTCTGTGCTCCTAAACAATATGTCTATCATCTACATAGCTACCTTTCTGCCTAGTTATCTGTCATCTATTGTCTATCTACCTCTATCCTGATTTCATTATGGTTTAATTTTTGCTGTCTGCCATTAAGTTTTGTGTACACTATGAGTACATAGTGTTCTATCAATACCAAATCCCCAGCATATACCAAAAGATCTGGCACTAGTAAGGACATAAACATTTGTTAATGAAGTTAACAAATATTATGCTCCTAAAAAGCTTATTGAACTGAATGTTGAACACTGTTGACAAAACTACTAGCTGAGGTAGGTGGTAATTTACCACTTCGTGAAAACATTTACCTTTGCATTCCAAACCCAACCTTGCCCCCTCCTCAATGTTCTTCAAGTTAAATGAAACAAAAGTAAAAAAAAAACTAAAACCTAAAGTTAAGTACTCTAATAAGCACACTTTCTTTTCCAGTCTGACATGCTTTTCACATGTTTTCTCACATTTCATATTTTCTGAAGTTTGGTATAAATGTGTCTGCCTAAAGAAGTTGGATGATAATCTGTTCTCTTTCTTATGTTTTAAGACATTATGAATATGTGTGTTTAAGATCAATAATCAATGTTATCAATTGTTCTACATATATATATTTTTGTGATATATGTATAAGTTTAAAAAATAGCAGACTGAGGTATTTTCAATTCCTTTTCTTCAGCTGAGACTTTATGGACTTGGACTCCCTCCAGTCAATGCTCTTCTAGCCTTTACATTAGTCAACAAGTTAGATAATAAAGAATTGTAATATGGTTTCTATTTTTGAAGAATGAAAGAAGTCACATAAGGGAAATTTCTCAGTTAACTGAAATTAATATTTTTTATTGTTAAAGTGTTTTCATTGTTATTATGGTAAAGAAAGCATTTCATAATTAAGTTATACATATTCTGGCCTTCTGAAGTAGAGAATTTAGAGTTTCTAAAATAAATATTAATCAGCACTGTATTGTGATGTACATTACCTCCAAGCTTATTAAGGGAATCTATGCTACAGACCCCAACAACTATGTTATTCTTATTTATACTTGCTTTGCAAGTTTCTTTTTAAAAATTTCCTTCCTAATTACTGATATACCTGCTTCTAGCATTGCCCTCCCTTAACCTCATCTTAAGCATTTAGGAACATAACAATTAAGAGTAAACATGACTCTAACACTGTAATAAATCAAACACTAATTTTAATATATTACGACTAATATTGAACATTAATTAAGCTCTTCTGTGTGTCAAGTACTGTTCTAGACTAATCTGTATATAAACTAATTCATCCTCACAAAGATTCTTTGGTTAAAGTAAAATGGCAGAAGAATGACAATCTACTAGGCAGATGAAATACCTTGTTTGAAGGAGGCCCTGGGTAGAGAGAGTCAAGTGTAGTACATATGGAAACAAATACAGAAGGGCTGGAGTGGAAAATGCCTTGATAGAACTGGCTAAAAGTAGAATTTAAAAGGTAGGCAGGGGCCAAAAATTTTAAATGCCCTAGCCCTATCTCACATTCTCCTAGAAACATTCTGTGATACTCATTGAGCACAAATACAACTTTTTCCAACTTTGTTCCTTAAAAACATGACTTCCATTTTGTATTATGTTTGATCATTTCTATAATTCTCCTTTCATTAGTTTGACAATTCTTCAAGGAATGTACAATGCCTTTATTTCATTTTTATAAATACTCAGTGCTAGTTTTGTCTAGGCTGCTATGAAAAATGCCAAACAGTGGGTTGGCTTAAATAAAAGAAATTTATTGCTTCATGGTTTCAGAAGTTAGAAGGCTTGCTTTCTCCCTGGGTCTAGCATTCTAATGCTGACTGTTGGCAATCCTTGGGGCTCCTTGGCTTGCATTTCTGGTCCTGTCACATGGTGAAGTCCTCTCCTACTTATTTAAGATTCCTGCCGTCTTCTGGTGTCTCCCTATGAACTTCTATGCCTATGTCTGAATTTCTTCTGCTTATACAGGGCTCTAGTATCCAGTAATCCAGATTAACATCCACTCTCATTCAGTTGTGCCATACCTTAAGTAAAATAGTATCTTCAAGAAATCCTATTTACAATAGGTTCACACCAAGAAATATGGATTAAGATTAAGAAAATGTTTAATCCAGGGTACATAAATCAATCTATCAGACTCTACAAAAACATTTTCAAATTCTTTTATGTGATAAACAATAAATATGAATTTACCTGTGTTACTAGGGATAAATTTGCTGGGATAATGGTCTCTAGTATAAAAACATTTCCTCCCCTTACTCCTTTCCATGTTTTATTTCAGTGTGGCTTCTTGCATATTTATTCACTTCGCCATCCACTTCACATGCTAACTCCCTCCACTACCATCCCATATGAACATTTAACCATACTTTCACCAGAAATATTTGTAATTTTCTTCAATTTAATAAAAATGTGTCTATGAAAATTATTCAGAAAACATTGACATTGGATTCTCCCCCAAATTGAATCTTGTTGGTTTTCTTCTTTAGACATAAAGTCAGTGTGTATTTTCACTTTAAACATGAAAGTACAGAGTGATTCCCTTTGCTTCTGTTGCTTATTTGCTAAATTAAATGTAAAGCAAATGTAGCTTTGTAAAAATCACCTCTCCCGTAAAATAAGATAATGTGAGAAAGGAGGCAACAACCTAACAATTAGAAACAAACCTTCTTAGCTAGTTGATGAATTCTTTGTACAACAGAAATGTATAATCATCAAAGAGTTTTATCTGCCTCTGAATGCTACATCACATAGGCATATGTAAATGCCAACACACCTGCCTGAACACTGAGAAAAACACCAAGGCTTGATCATTCATTCTTATCCTGGTCTCAATTTTTACCCTGAGGTGCTATAGGCACTCATGTAGCACTGCATATTTTAAGACATTCAACATCTTGTATGAGGGTTCTTGTGCCAGAGCAGATTCAAAATAATAGCCTGGAGTAGTTCCTGTATACTTCAGAGGACTGCCTAACCCACTGTTTATTTCAAAAGGAGAAACATGTACCTGAGAATAGATATTGCTAATCACATTTTAATGCTGTACCAAATCCTCTAAGGAAACCAGAAGGTTGAGAGAAAGAGAAGCGTTTTCCTGCTAGAACTACATTAAGTATTTTCACCTAGAAAAGGGGACACAATCCTGGGAATAGGAAAGTATCATATTGGTAATCCATGAAATTGGAGGTAAGGAAAATATTTCTTCAGCCCTGACTTTTTATTGAGAGATAAAAATAATAAATATACAGAAAGAGGCAGAGAAAGAGAATGTTTTAATCCAAGGTAATATAACAGAAAATCTCCACAAGAAATTTCCTTGAGAATGTTTTAGATTTGCTTCAACTAAAACCCACCATTTAATATTCATAGATTTTTGTGACTGTGAGGAACACAGTAGATGATGTTTCTATGTATGTAGGAATCTGGTAGCAATGGTAGCAAGAAACCCAAGCATCTTAGAAGTTTGGCCCTTCATATCTGAAAATACATATCAAGTTTACCAGACTATACTTCATAGTATGACTGTATATCAGCATTATTCATTCTCTTCTGGAAATTATACAAAAGTAACAATGAGAAAAAATGCAAAATTGATTTTCAGAGAACCTAGGAAGCAAATAATCTCTTGAATTCAAATATATTTAAGGGTTCCTGAAAACAGATAAAAATGGACTAATGGTATTTGGGAATGTGAGAAGTGAAGAAGCATGGAAAACGGCAAAAGGGCTCAGTGGCAGTAGATCTCTGATTGTGCTAGTAAAACTTTGCTTCCAGAAGGTTAAGAACTCTCCCTAAAGTTCAAAACATATGCCTCATTTGCAGTAGAGAATAAGGAAACAAGTCTTCCTGGAACTGGTTTAGATCAAAGAAAGAAAGGAACCAAGAATGACATAGCAGGTTTCTGGCTGGCCAAGATGGCAGAGCATGTTGCTCCAGGGTGACATTCCCCTACAGAATCTTTGAACAACTTTCAAAAATCAGTAGAGCCATCTCCCTCAAAACTCTGGAAAAGAGTTAAAGGGTTGCAGTAATTAGGCGAATACAGAATCAAGAAAACACAGTTTGAAATATGCTAGGGAAAGCTAAAGATGCCCTTTCTAGTCCCTCCCCCAACTCCTCCCTGGAGCCATGTGAAACCGGCCTGAGTTCCCATTGGAGGTCTTGGGCCTTGTTATGGGAGGGCAGAGTAAGTCCTATGCACATACTGGGGTGCCTGTTTATTGGTGTTATTCTATCAGGTGGAAACCTGAAAGACTAAACCAGGAAACTTGCCTCCAGCTCAAACTCCCAGAACCTGTAAGACAAAGCAGCTTGCAAACAGCTAAAGCATTATAAGAAATAATTCAGTTAAAGTGGCCTAGGGTAAAAGATTACCTTCAAGAAGACATACAATAGAGCATCCAAGAGTGGGTAAAATCTATTTAATAGGGACTAGAGGTAGCTTTCAAATTCTTATAAATAGGGGAATCCCTAAGACCATGAGCACACACATGCCCAGAACTAGAAGCAGTTTGCAGAAAGGCTTAGATAAGACTGAGAGGACCTGGCACTTCACATTCACCTCAGGCTGATCTTCTTGACAGTAAGGTTAAACTCTGAAAGAAACCACCAGCAAAGCAAAGCCAATTTGCAAAGACTGTGAAAAATGCTTTGTGTCATGGTTTGTTTGTCTATCTTAACTTCTGTCACTCAAGGATATCTCTGTCACATCACTAGCTGGAAACAAATTTAAGAAACAGAAAACTCAAGGACTAAATCTCAGAGTTAACACATTAAATTATTAAAATGTATGGTGTGCAACAAAATATTAAAAGGCAAAGAAACAGGAAATTGTGGCCTATTAAAAGGAACAAGATAAAAATCTAGAAATCATCAATGAAGAGGACCAGACTTTGAACATATAGGATGAAGATTTTTAAAAAATGAACTTCCATGTGCTCAAGGATATCAGGGCAAACATGGAAAACAACTAAAAGTTATGAGGAAAACAATGAATGACCAATATGTTAATCTCAATAAAGAGATAGAAGTTTTAGAAAGCAACCAAAGAGAATTGCTAGAGCTAAAGATCACAATATCAAATGAAAGATTCCCTAGAAGGTTTACTCAGAATGGAGCTGTCAGAAGAAAAAATCAGTACTCTCAAAGACAAAAAATGGAAATGATTCAGACTGAAGAGCAGAGAGAAAAAAGAATTTTAAAAAGTGAATAGAGCCTGAGACCTGTGAGACACCATTAAGCATACCAATATACACATTATGGGAATCCCAGAAGGAGAAAAAGACAGAAGGGAGTAGAGGAAGAAAAAAATAGCAGTAAATTTCCCAAATTTAATGAAAGGCATAAATATATACATTCAAGTATCCCAATGAACTCCAAACAAGGATAAACTCAAAGAGAACCATGCCCAGGAACATATTGGCCAATCTGTCAAATGCCAAGGACAAGGAGAGAGTCCAGGAAGCTGCAAGAGAAAAACAATGTATTACATAAAAAAGATTCAAAATAAAATTGTGTGAATTTCCTCATCAGAAATCATAGAGGCAAGAAAGCAGTAAGAGGAGATATTTAAAGTGTCAAAAGAAAGGAATTGCCAACCAAGAATTTTATATCCAGCAAGACTGTCCTTCGAAAATGAGGTAGAGATTAAGACATTCTCATATAAGCAAAAGCTGATGGAATTAATCTGTGGTAGTATTTGCTAAAGGAAGTTGTTCAGATAGAAAGGCAAGGACACTAGACAGTGGATTGAAGTGGCATAAAGAAATAAAGACATCGGTAAAGGTAACCATATGAGTAATTGTATTTTTGAGTATGTAACTCTACTTTTTACTTTTTAAAGGTCCTGAAAAAGCAATGTATAAAATGTAAAATTAAATCTATTATTTAGGACATACAATGCATAAAGATAGAATACATAACAAGTATAACAAAAGCATGGGTGACAGAGAGGTTTAGGAAAAGATTTTGTCTATGCTATTGAAGTTAAGCTTGTATCAAATTAAAAATAATTACTATAAATTTAGGATGTTAAAGTTAAGTGCCATGGTAATCACAAAGAAAATATATGAAAACTTTATCAGGAAAGAAGTGAGAAGTGACTCAAAATAGTACTATACAAAACAATTCAATAAATATGAAAGTAAGCATTAATGGAAGAATTAAAGGACAAAAAATGAGCAAGATTGACAAGGATTAAATAACAAAATGGCAGAAGATAGTCCAGAATTATCAGTACTTACTTTCGATGTAAATGGATTAAACTCTCCATTCAAAAGACAGAGATTGAAAGAATGGATAAAATACATGAACCGATTATATGCTATATACAAGAGACTCACTTTAAATTCAAAAACACAAAACACAAGTAGTTTGAAAGTGAAAAGATGGAAAACGACACCATGAAAATAGCAGCAAAAGGACAGCTGGCACACCTATATCAATATCAGATAAAATAGCCTTTAAGTAAAAAACTGTTATGAGGGACAAATAAAGTCACTGTGTAATAATAAAGGGGTCAATTTAACAAGAAGGCGTAATTTTAAAATATATATGTACCTAATGGCAACCCCCCAAAATATATGAAGCAAATATTGACAGATGTGAAAGAATAAATGATTCTACATTAATAGTAGAAGATTTCAATACATCACTTTCAATAATGGATAGAACATATAGACAGAACATCAATAAGTAAATAGTGGACATGGATGATACTATAAATCAACTAGAATATAAGATATTTAACAGACGCAGAATACATAGTCTTCTGTAGTGCACATGGCTCATTCTCCAGAATACATCATATGTTAGAACACAACACAATTCTCAATAAATTTAAAAATATTAAAATCATACAATGTATCCTCTGACCATATGAAATGTAACGAAAAAGCAATAATAGAGGGATAACTGGAAAATTTATACATATGCAGAAATAAGCCACACATTTTAAACATATAGCCTTACCAAATAGCCAATCTATAATTAAACCCTAGACAAGAGGGAGAAACTGATCCTCTGAATTAGCACATCAAAATAATTAGATATTGAGACACAGCAAAAGTTACAAGCCATGCTAAGAAACAGGAAGACATGGCTCAGTCAAAGGAACAAATTAAAACTTCAGAGGAGACACAGAATTTGGACCAACTGATCAAAAATATTCAAAAAAATGTCTTAAATCCACTCAAGGAGATGAAGGAAAATATAGATAGAAATAAACTAATGGTGGATATAGAGACAAAGTATATTAAGAAGACAATATGTGAGAAAAAAGAAGAATTAGAAAGTTTAGAAAGGAACATAACAAATTATGGAGAAGAAAAGCTCAATAATGGAGATTAAAAATACACTAGAGACATATTAGCAGATTTGATCTGCAGAAGAAAGAATTAGTGAATTAGAAGACAGAACAATCAAAATCATATAGTCAGAAGAACAGATATAGAAAAAATAGAAAAGAGTTGAGCAGTGTCTGAGGGAATGGAGTGATAGTATGAAGCATACCAACATACACATCATGGGAATTCCAAAAGAAGAGAAGGGAAAAGGGGGCAGAAAGAACATTTGAAGAAATAATAGCCATCAATTTCCCAACTTTTATGAAAAACATAAATATACAGATCCAAGAAGCACAACATAGTCTAAATAGAATAAACCCTAATAGACCTAGTCCAAGACACATATTGATCTGAATGCCAAATGCCAAAGATAAAGAGAGAATTCTGAAAACAGCAAGAGAAAAGCAATTTGTCACATAGAAGGATCCTCAATAAGATTAAGTTCCAATTTCTTGTCAGAAACCATGGGCATGAGAAGGCAGTGGTATGATATATTTAAAGTACTGAAAGAGAAAAACTGCAAGCCCCAAATTCTTAATCCAGCAAAAGTGTCCTTCAAAAATGCGGGAGCATTTAAAACATTCACTGATAAATAGAAACAGAAAGAGTTCACCAGCAAAAGGCCAGCCCTACAAGAATTGCTAAATGGAGTTCTTCAGTTGAAAGGAAAAGACAAGGAAGAGTAGTTATGAGCAGTGTGAAGAACAGAAGATCTTCAATATAAAGGTAACTAAGTGGGTAAATGCAAAACCCAATAGTACTGTATCCTTAATATATTATTCTATTCTTTAATTCTTTTAAGAGTTAGAATATAATTGAATGAAAATAATCATATTTCCTAATAATTGACATGTAAAATATAAAAAGGCAAGGTGGAACAAAAACAATATAAAGAGGTAAAATGGAGGGCAATGGGAGAAGACAATATATAAGGCATTGAAATTAAATTGGTATCTTTTCAAATTAGTAAATTATAGACATAGGCTCTATGGTACAAATCCCAGGATAACCACAAAGAAAGTATTTTAAATATATAGAGAAATAGAAATGAGAAAGGGTTCAGTTGGATTTATCACAAAAATCAAATATATAGTAAATGAAGCTGCAATAAAGGAAAAGAAAGGCAGAAAAGATATGGCCTATAAAATCAAAGGACCAAATGACTGAAGTAAGTACCATCTTTATAGTAATAATACTGGATGTTAAAGGATTAAACTCCCAATCAAAAGAGAAAGATTGGCAGAATGGATAAGAAAGCAAAATCCAACTATATTTTTTAACAAGAGATTCACCTTAGACTATAAGAAAAGAAAATTACAGGTCAATTTCTCTTATTACAATAGATTCAAAAGTCCTCAACGCAATACTAAAAAATCAAATCCAACAGCATATTAAAATAATTAAATTATACACCATAATCAAGTGGGATTTGTCCCAGGTAAGCAAGGATGGTTCTACATAAGAAACTCAATAAATATAACACCCCATATTAACAAAACAAAGAGAAAAAAAAAAAACACATGTTCATCTCAATTGTTGCAAAAAAGGCATTTGAACAAAATCCAGCATTCTTTCTTGATAGAAACACTTAGAAAAACAGGAAAAGAAGGGAAATTCCTCAACATGGTAAAGAGTATATATGAAAAAAATCCACTGCCAATAGCATACTCAATGTTGAAAGACTGAAAGCTTTCCTTCTAAGATATGAAACAAGACAAGAATGCTTAATATTACCACTGTTATTCAACATTGTGCTAGAAGTTCTAACTAGAGCAGTTAGGCAAGAAAAAGAAAAAGGGCATGTTTATTGAAAAGAAGAAGTAAAATTTTAATTATTTGCAGATGATTTGATCTTATACAAAAAAGTCTTGAAAAAAACATAAAAAAGCTACTAGAGCTAATAAATGAATTCAATAAAGTGTCAGGGCACAAAATCAACATGCAAAAATCAGTAATGTTTCTGTACACTAGTAACTAGTGATCTGAGGAGGAAATTTAAAATTCCATTTACAATAGCAATTAAAAGAATCAAATATCTAGGAATGAATCTAAACAAGGATTTAAAGGACAGATACACAGAACACTACAAAACTTTGCTAAAAGAAGACCTAAATAACTGGAAGGACATTCCATGTTCATGCATTGGAAAATTAAATATCATTAATAAGACCATTCTGCTCAAAGTGATTTACAGATTCAATGCAATCCCAATCACAATTCCAACAGCCTTCTTTGCAGAAATGGAAAAGCCAATCATTACATTTGTATGGAAGGATAAGGGGCCAGAATAGTCAAAACATTCTTGAAAAAGAAGAACAAAGTATGACAACTCACATTTCCTTTCCTGACTTTAAAACTTACTATAATTCCATGGCACTCAAAACCACATGGTACTGGCACAAAGGCAGACATATAGACCAATGGAATACAACTGAGATTTCAAAACTAAATCCACATATCTATGGCTCCTGATTTTTGACTAATTTGCTAAGTCGACTTAATGGGGAAAAAAGAATCTCTTTTATAAATGGTGTTGGGAAAACTGGGCATCTGTATACAAAAGAATGAGAGTGGACCCCTACTTCATGCCATATACAAAAATTAACTCAAAATGGATCAAAGATCTAAATATAAGAACCCAAACTATAAACTTCCTACAAGAAATCATACAGAAGCATCTTCAGTTTCTTATCTTAGGTGATTATTTCTTAGACTTTATAACAAGTGCAAGAGTAACAGAAGTAAATATAGATAAATGGGATCTCATCAAAATAAAAACATTTGTGCATCAAAAATCTTCATCATGAAAGTAAAAAGACAACTTACAGAATGGGAGAAAATATGTGGAAAACACCTATCCCAAAAGTATTTAATATCCAGAATATATAAAGAAATCCTACAACTGAACAGCAAAAAGATAAACAGCCAAGGTTAAAAATTGGCAAAATACTTGACTAGACATTTCTCCAAAGATGATATATAAATAGCCAAAAAGCACATGAAAATGTCAACATCATTAGACATTAAGGAATTGCAAAGCAAAACTACAATGAGATACTTTTTCACACCCACTAGAATGGCTACTACTAAAAAATGGAAAATAATGTGTTGGAGATGATGTGGAGAAATAGGATTACTCATTCATTGTTGGTGGAAATGTAAACTGATACAATTACTGTGAAAAACAGTTTAGCAATTCCCCAGAAAATTAAATATAGAATTACAACAAGACCTGGCAATCCCACTTCTAGGTATACACCCTCAAAAATTGAAAGATGGGACAGGAAGATATATTTGCACACCGATGTTCACAGCAGCATTATTGACAATTGTCAAAAGATGGTAGTAACCCAATTGTCCATCAACTGATGAATGGATAAACAAATTGTGGTATATACAGACAATGGAACATTGCTCAGCTGTAAAAAGGAATGAAGTTCTGGAATGGATGAAACGTGAAGGCATCATCTGAGTAAAATAAGGCAGACACAAAAGGACAAATATTGTATGATCTCATAGTTATGAAATAATTATAATAAGCAAATTCATGGAGTCAAAACCTAGATTAGGTTACTAGGAGCTAGGATGTAGGGAGAAAATGGTGAATTAATGTTCAATTGGTACAGAATTTCTATTTGAGGTGATGGAAGATTCTTGGTAATGGATGTTGGTAATAGCACAATATTGTGAATGTGATTAACATCACCGAATTATATACAAATGTGGTTAAAAGAGGAAATTTTAGGTTTCATATATATTATTAGAATATTTTTAAAAACATAAGGCTGCACAACACAGTGAACCCTAATGTAAATAATAGACTATAATTGATAGTATAATTATAATATTGTTTCAATTGTAACAAAGTTATCACACTAATGCAAGGTGTTAATAATATGAGGTATGTAGGGACTGTATTTTCTGCATGATTTTTCTGTAAATCTACAACTTCTCTAATAAAAAATTATATTTATTAAAAGAATCATATAGAAGACCCATATTTTTAGGAAGCTATCTATATCTGTGGCCTCAGGAAAGGAAAGAACCTTGCATTGCAAATTCCCCAGGCCTAAAACTCAATGGAGGCTTTATCAGGCATCTCACCTTGTCCCTAAAATTCTCATTTATGCCCTCCCCCTGAAGTCTACAGAGAGGTTCTTGTTAATAGGTGCATGTTCCCCTTATGTGCAGCTCTAGGACTTTTATGCTTTTACATTAGCTTACCTTTGATCTTTCAGTATTCAATAACAGTTTTATCTGAAATTTTTTTATAGGATTGTATGGACTGTGGTGTGTAACTCAAGGAAACAAGTGCTTGAATCTTTTCTCTCCTTGAAGATGGAAATTTATTGAAATTTACTTTGAGGTCCATGTATAATGAAAAAATTTCCAAACGTTGAAATAATATGTAAAACATTGTTTCATTATAATTCAAAGCAAACAAAAGAACAAATTTACATTATAAACAATTTTTAAAAAAAAATTCTTTCAGGTTGTAAATCTTATAAAGTATCCCTATAACAATTCTTGAGTCAAAATGGAAAATTATAAATGAACTTAAAGAATTATGAAAAAAATACACATACTACATGTTCAAAGGTATGCGATACAGATGAAAGTGTTTCCAGAGGAAAACTTGTAGCTATAAAAACTAATATCAAAGACTAAGAAAAGATACAAACAAGTGAATTCAACATTCAACTAATATATTTGGAAAGGAATAATAAAATAAACCAAAATAAAGCATTGGGAAGTAACAATATTGTATCTGGCAGAATTCTAAAACGACTTCTAAAGATTTCCTGCCTTAAACCCCTAGGACTGTAAATATGATGATATACCAGGCCCTAATTATGTTATATTACATGGCCAAAGGGATTTTTTTTTTTTTTTTTTTTTTTTTTTTTGTAGATGTACTTAAGGATTCTAATCAGTTGACTTAGTGTTAATCAAAAGGGAGATTTTCCAGGTGTAGCAGTTGAGTCCATGTGGACTTTTGATCTACAGAAATGTGATGTAATAAATGGGTGCTGCTGTGCCTGTTTTAATTTGTTATGCAACAGTGTAAAACAAATATAAGGATATAAGAAGAAATGATTTAAAAAACAGAAAAGCAATAGAGTTAATAAGTTAAAAAGTTGATTCTTGAAAAAGCTTATAATATAAATAAGACAATGTATAAACTAAACTAGAAAAAAAGCAAGAACAAATACACATTATATTGCTTGGGAGGAATAATAGATTTAGAGGAAAGCAAAAGAAACAGAAGGCATTACTTTGCTGATAAGAGGGGCAATAACAAATATTCTTATTTTATTGTATATTCCTAAAGAAACTTTTGAAGAATACAGAAGAAACTATTAATAGTAATAACCAATAACCTAAGGTGGGATGGGTGGGAGCCTAAAGAGTAGGTCAGTGACAGATAGTTGTGGGCAGAGCACACATTTTACATATTTTATGTATTGTATTCATGAACTATGTGAATTTATTTCCTTTTCAAAAATTGATTTAAAACATAAATAAAATGCACAAACAAATCCTAAAACAGATACTAGATTACTTTTCTGAGCAACAGCATTGTTTGTGTGATTTAATTATATTTATTTAAATTGGTCTCATTTTAAATAAATATAATACTTTTTATATCTTTTTTTCACTGCATTAAAGTAAATATCTGACTGACAGGTTATTGCTAAAGTCTACATGCCTTCAAATATCTAAGGAGTGTTTTCTTGACAATATTTTATTTAATTAAACAAGGTGTCCTTTGGTATAGCTAAGATGGAAACATTTAGAAGTCTTTTCTCTCCGTTGTGGAAAGTATGGAAATGAATAATGGGCATAGGTAATTAAAATGAGAGTTTTTGAAATACCTAAGGTGACATTCAGCAATACCAAGAGGACATCCTAGGGAACATGCAGAAAATCAAAAGTATTCAAAATAGATTTGGGAAACAGGAAAGAAACCAGAAAGACCTTTTTACATAGAAATAATGAAAATGTTATTCCTTTTAGATTTTGTTCCTTGGTAAGAGAGAAGAGTTTCTTGTTATGTATGGGAGGAAATTATTCTAATAAGATTAATATGGCAGATTGATAAAAATAAGAAATGGATGTGATTGTCATTGCTTTTTAATTTTTTTTTCTTCTAAAATATATCATGGAGAGAAGATAGAGTAGGATGTAAATGTCTTTATAATGAATATTTGCAGAGACCATCTGGTAAAATTGTAGCTTCCAAATGGCATCAATTTCTAGATACTACTCTGTAATTTGGAATATTACTGATAACCTAATTTCGGTCTGTTTCAAGCCCATCATTGAATTTATCTCCAAAAAACTAAGGGATTGTATTTTGAAAATAAAAAAAGGAAATCAAGCTTCAGTCAGGTAGCTATTGAATGCATTTAAGAAAAATAAATAAATGATACAAGTTAGATCATGGAATAAGGAAGAAATCGTTCATGACATAGCATAATGATATACATTATTTTTTAAATCTTTTTTTTTTTTTTTCTTAAATTGAGGAATCACTTTTGGAAAAGAGTTAGATCAAAAAGTAATCATAAGAAATAAGTAAGTTTTTGCTGAATACACACATACACACATATACACACATACACACAAACACACATTATAAGCTTTTTGTTAGAGCCAGAAATGGACGCAGGTAATAAAAAGTCAGCTCTTCTCTACTTACAATAAAGACCTAAAATAAAAAACAAACCTTATTATAAGGCCATGAAATTTCAAATGAAAGTATAATTGGTTTGCTGCATTTTAAGACTGCATTATTGAGCTGCAACATTATTGTTGTAACTTTATTACATACATTTAGAATTGAGCTTATTGTAAAGCAGTTTGGATTCTGTCTCTTTCTGTCTGCCTTGTCATTCAACTCACCTATTTACCCCAATTTCTCCCCGATAAAGACAAATTTTTCCTCTGATTTCCTTAGAAAGATAGATCAGAGTTTACCCTCAATTTCATACAAAATATGTCTCATGGTCTTAGCAAGATTTACAGTCATGATTATTGACAATTGTTATACATAGACCCTCACATTTTTAAAAGTTTTCTATTGCATCAATTCTTAGCTAATAATATAATGAAGAAGACTTCTCTTTCTCCTGCTGTGAGGCCTTCTAGCTTTGGTTTTAAAAAGCAAGAATCAGCCCGGAAAAAAAAAGTTTCACAAAACTATTTAAATTTTCTTTAAATTGGAAACCTTTGTCATGATGATGGCATAGCTTAATCATTTCTTATTGATTTGTTCACTCCAATTCTGATAAAAGGAGACCAAGTCAAAAGAATAATGTTCTTCTGTTTGAGGAACAATTGTTTTTCATCCTATGTGTAAAAAACATCCATAAACAAAATTCAAATACTGTATATAGGAATTAAAAATTCATGATTGCATCATGTAAGTTTAGACTAATCCAGGTTTTGGATTCAGACTGACAGTCTGTGCTCAAATTTTGATCCATCATTTATTCAGCTGTGCGACCTTCAGTAATTTCTGAACAGCAGAATGAAGTAAAACAAAATTACTTACTTCATAGGATTGTTATGGAGATGAAAGGAAACAATACTTGAGAAAAGTTTTGCACAGTGCCTGGCAAATTAATTAGCATTTACTTAATGCTACTACTATTATTTTATAAGAGTCAACCAGGGAAGACATGAATCAGTGTCTCCTTCAAGAAAAATTAATCTTTCATTTTTATGTGAAATGGATGAGTCAGGGAGTAAAGATGAAGAGAAAAATATTTAATAAAAAAGAAATGGTTTATGCGGAAGCCCACAGATTTGCCACAGTTAAAGGCTTTGAATATGTGGTTCCATATAATCTCAACACATTTTTATCTCATGCAAACTTTCTCAAATTATTCAAGCAAAATCAAGCCTATACAATTAAAACAAACCAATAAAAATAACCTCATCATAATCTACCTCTCCCACTACTGTTCTTTGTATCTCTTACCCTTTGCAATCACACTGTGGTAGGCTGAATTATGTACTTCATCAATCACATGCTCTTAGTCTTAATCCTTGTCCATATGGGTGCAAACCCATTGTAAATAGAGCCTCTTGAAGACGTTATTTTTAGTTAAAATGTGGCCGACTGAAGAAAGGTGTCTTAATCCAGTTTCTTGGAGGCCTCATAAAGAGAAACTGGAAAATATAGAAGCTAGAAAGGAGAGGATATTACCGTGTATGGGAAGGTCAAGTAATCCCAAACTGCAGGCAGCCATCACCAGAATATTATAGTCTTTGGGGAGAAAGCAAGCATTACCAATATGTAGGGTCTAGACTTCTTCTAATTTTAAAACCATGAGTCAATCAATTCCCATTGCTTAAGCCAATTACTTGTGATAGCAGCTCGGGAAAACTAAGACTCACGCTTCTTTAAATTATTGACCCTGGCTACCATATTGATTCCCTCACCACTTTCTCAGTGATCAAACATTGACAATATGGCTTATAACCAAAATTGTTTTCATTATATGCCACTAAATCCCTTGGATATATTTCAGTCCTTATTTTCTTTGAACCAACTTGTTTGTCTACCCAAAGTTTACCTGAGGACTGACTCTTGTAGCATTTGACACAATAGATTACTTTTCCTTACTTGATTCCATGGTCTTTCTAATTTCATTCTACCGGTCTGGGCTCTCTTTTTCCCAATCCCCTTTGCAATCTACTTTAATGTTGATGTTCTTTAAAATTATGTCTACTTCTTCTCTCTTCTCATTCTACCCGATATTCAAGGTATTCCCATGCACTTCTATGCCTCCCAAATCTATATTTTCTATGCAGACTTATCTACTGAGATACTGACATTTCTAGTAAAATGCCTGCTGCTACAGATATTTAAATATCTCATAATTCTTCAAAGTTAATCATTTTAAAATGAATTCTTCTTCCATAATCCCTTTCCCTTAAAATGTTTTTTCTAATTTTTGCCAGCTCATTAAATGGCTGCCACTATCTAGTTGATCTATAAAGAGGCTCAGGAATCACCCCCTGACTCTTTTCCATCCCTTAGAACCAACAACCAGTAATCACTTAGCCCCACTCTTTATACTTCATATTGCCTATGTCCACTTAGCCCCATTCCTAGGACTTCCATAGTCTAACCACCAACATTCTACTTGTATTTCTGCAAAAGCCATTTGACTACTCTCTCTACTTCCATTCAGGCTTTCCCCACTATTCTTTCCCTTTTATTCAAATATCAACCCTTTAAACATGAAAATCTTGTGAAAGTTTTCTCTAGTGAAAATACTTTAATGCCTCCTAGGTGACAAACAAAATCTTTTCACAGTTTAATCCTTGCTTATATTTCCAGGGTCATCCTTTGCTATGTTTTCTCTGACAAAATACTTTGACGCCAATATTAACATTTTTTCTTGTTCCTTTATTGCTCAGATTTTCTGTTCTTTCAAAGTTTTTTGTAGGTTTTACCCCTGCCTAAAATACTCAAACTTTTTTATCCACAAATCACTTAGCACTATTGTTGTCTTAAGTTTAATGTCACTTTGTTAGAGCAGGATGGCGATTTCCCTCTTGCTAAGGGAGAATATTGCCCACTGGATGATCTCAATACACTTCAGATAAAAGGCTGCTATTTTTCCACTAATATTCATTATTTTTCCTTTTTATTTTAAAAAATTTGAGGTGAAATTTATATAATGTAAAATTTGCCATTTTAAAGTGGACAATCCAGTGCCATTTAGTACACTTAAAATGCTTTGCAACCACCATTTATACCTAATTCCAAATCATTTTCATCACCACAAAAGAAAACTGTATTTTATTCCCCATTTCCCCCTCCCCCAACCCCAGGCAACCACTAATCTGCTTTTTGTCTCTATGGATATACATGTTCTGGGCATTTCATATAAGTAGAATAAGACAATATATAACCTTTTGTGTCTGACTTCTTTCACTTGTCATAATATTTTCGAGGTTCATCCACATTGCAACATATATCAGTACTTCTTTGATTTTATTGTTGAATAAATATTTCTTTGTGTGCATATACAACATTTTGTTTATTCATTTATCTGTTGATAGACATTTGGGTTGATTCTACCTATTTGCTATTGTAAATAGTGTTGCTTAAATGTCCATGTACAAGTATTTATTTGGACACATGATTTCTGTTCTAGGAGTATAATTGCTGGATCATTTAGTTTCACTTTATGTTTAACTTTTTGAGGAATTTCCAAACTAGTATTCATTATTATGGGCATAAGTATAATTAGTAGAAGTCTCAAGTATGAACTAGTGACATGGAAATCCAGTTAAAGACTATATTTACCAGTCTCCCTTGCAGCTCAGTGTGATCACATAATTAAGTAAAGATTTATTAAGGGGGTGGATGTGGCTCAAATGGTTGGGCATCTGTCTCCCATATGGAGGGACCCGGGTTCGATCCCCAGGACCTCCCAGTAAAAAAAAAAAAAAAGATCTATTGGCAAGTGGGAAATCACTCAGCAATCTAAAGGAGATGATTTATAGGTTGATAACAGAACTGATGTATGCTACTTCCAGCTTATGTCTCAAAAAATGGAATATGAATACATTCTCTTGCTCCTTCCCCTGCTTCCCACTGGTGGAAAGATAATGAGAACAAGTATCTCCTAAGAACCCAGGGAAGCCACGTATTTCTCTCACAGCTACCTAACATCAGACATTTATATGTGGTTTTTATCACTGTATTTTGGAGTCTCATCATAGCAGCTTAGCCTGCACATAACTAATGCACACTATAATTCATGGATTATAATCTTCATTACTCTGTATTGCTAGTTCTTGTTTAATGTTCATTTAATCTGCCATCCTCGATGTCACAACCATGTTCTCAGCACCTAACACAAAGTTTCCTAGGTTGCTCCAAGCAAATACCATGAAATGGGTTGGCTTAAACAGTGGGGATTTATTACCTTACAGTTTGGAGGCCATTAAAATGTCCAAATAAAAGCATTATCAGGGTGATGCTTTCTTCCCAAAGAATGGCTGTCAGTGATCCTTGGCTCCTTTACCACATGGCTAGGCACATGGTGGTGCCTCCTGGTCTCTCCCTTCTCTTCCAGTTTTCACTGATTCATTTTCTTGCTTCCATGGCTCTATCTTTCTCTCTCACTCACTTTCTCTCTTCATTCCTTTAGTAAAGAACTCCAGAAATAGGTTTAAGATCCACCCTGAATAAGATGGGTCACGCCTTAACTAAAGTAGCTTCATCAGAAGGTCTTACTTAAAATGGATGAACACTCACAGGAAAGGATTAGATTTAACATGTTTTTCTGGGGATATGTACAGCTTTAAAGCACCACATTTATATATACTGTACTTCCTGGATTAAAACCCTTATTACTCTATATTAGTGTTTCTTGTTTAATGTCTATTTAATCAGTCATCATCAATGTCCTTGTCACCAACTCTTTCTCGGCATCTAGCATAAAGCCTAGATAAAGAGGAATAAACAAACAGACATCTAGGTGGTAAAATCTAGGCATGATGGGACTAGAATTTTAACAGTCTCCTGATTCTCAGTCCACTGTGCTGTGCATTCCAGAGCATGACTCCCCACAAACAAGTGTGTCAGCTAAAACTTGAACTTGTAACATTGCTAGCCCTACAACCAATACTGATGTTAAAGCACTTTGTGCTGAATGACTGTTCAAAATATCTTCTTATAAAGATTGAATAATGTGAGCAGTAGAGCCCTTAAAATCAAGGTTCAGAATGGGTCATTTCTTGCTGACATACTACATTTTCTTTTTGCTTTGAGTGAGATTATACAGCATACTGAAATGACATCTTCAGTAATGAATGATCTGGCATTCAAGAGAATTAAAATAAGACTTCTTTATGGTTAAAAGTAAATTTAAAAAAGGAATACTGGCATGCAATTACTCTAAAGCTATAGGAATGAAAGGGATTTCACAATGTGAGTTGTTCAGAATGATATAATGTGAAGATCTTTTGGCAAGTAGGAAATCACTCAGTAATCTAAAGGAGATGACTGAGGCTATGGACACAAGCTCACATGCCACACACATGCCCTTACATGTGTGCCTTCCACAAATGTATTAAAGGTGTATGTTCCAAGGTAAGGATAAAAATATTTAGTTCAAAATATATTGCATTTTTATTTTAAAAGATAACTAAGAATACATATAAGCTGGATATTTATCACATAAAAAAATTATTATTATATAGCTAGAGCTAAAATCAAGGCATCTGTACTCTGTTGGCATATGTAATCTGGAATTCAATAAATATGATGACTTTGCAAATTCCATGATTGTTCAAAACTGCTGTCTTTATAAAGATTCATGATCAGCTCAACAGAGCTATCATGAGCTATGCTCAGCGGTAGTACCAAGGAGAGGGTATCAAAAAGAGCTAAATTTTAAAATACTTTGCTGGAAGAGGTAAAGTCCTACTCTGTAAGATCTGAGGTACCCAAGAATCACAATGCAGTGTTACTGCACGTTCTTGTGCAGACTGAGCACTGTGCAGGCCTAGAGGTCATCATTTGCGTTGCAGACATTGCAGATTTGTACACTTACTAAAATAATTTTCTGGCAGATGATATTAAAATCTCATGTCCTAATGAAATCAATGCATTATAATTTCCTGATATATGGATTTGAGGAAGGGACACCTTTTTCTCATTTGCACAGTTATGAGTAATCAGTTGTCCTCATATATCCACCCAAAACTATTATTCCAAGTCCTGTTACTGTCATCTATATCATCATAACTTCATTTCTTTAAATTAAAGCAATTATAAATTGTCAGCTTGTGGATCATATTTACTTTGCAGCTATTTGTGTTGTTTTGCATAATTAGTATTTTAAACATGTGAGCCAAAGTATGAAAATTGGGCAGTTTACATAAAAACCTAGATATTTGTCTTCTTTGAATAAAACAACAAATGTGAGATTCTACTATCTGAGTTAACAGCCAAGCATCACAGGAATAATGCCAGCTCCACCTCTTTGGGGATGTGATAGTTTGAGATTATTTTTGTGAATCCCAAAAAGAGAAAGATTATGTTTGTAAACTAATCTATTCTTCTGGTTGTGATACCCTTTGATTATATTGGATTCAGTTGAGGGGGTGCTTTGATTAAATTACCTGTTAAGATTAGGGCTTTTATTCCACCACTTAGTAAGGCATGACTCAGGTTGAGTCCCAGACCCCTTGGTGGACTGATGTAAACAGATACTCACTCAAGATGACAAGCTGGAAAAAAGAGTTCTGTCATTTTTGATCCTGGGGCTCTGGGGAGAGCTAAGACATTCACGTGATAGTTTGCAGCTGACATTGTGAAGAGAACAGAAGAGCTGAGACTAATATAGAAAGCCCAGAAAGAATAGAGCCCTATGCCAGGAGAGAGAGGAAGCCCTGAGAGACAAGTCCTATGCCAGCCTGCAGCTGAGAGAGAGGAAGCCCAGAGGGGAAGGCTGAATCCTCGCAGAGATCAGCGACCACCTTGCTTTAAGACATGGCAACTGACTTTGGTGAGAAAGCAACCTTAAGTTGGACTCTTTAGGGCCTTGTAACTATAAGTTTTTACACCCACATAAATACTCTTTATGAAAGCCAACAGATTTCTGGTACTTTGCATCAGCACCCCTTTGGTAGACTAATACATATGTTTTCAGAAATATCTTTATTATTCCTTTTATCATTAACAGCATTTTAATTGTCTGAATTGGTCTGTACATGTAGTTTTTTAAAACATTGCATCAAAAATGGATAAAATATAGCAAACATATACTTGATAAACTATTAACCAGGAAATGTAAATTAAGTCATGATGAAATATCATTTTCAGCCATCATATTGACAAAAAATACAGAGAACATTCAAATCTCAGAAGAAAGCTAGAAAATAGGAATAAACATTTTCATTAGGGATTAAATCAGCACATCTTTTGAGAAACCTGTCTATATTAATTACAATTTTTCAGAAAACCTAAGCTTTGACTCAGCAAATTCACTTTGGAGACCTGACCCTACAGAAATAAAAACAAAATAAAACCCAACCCTATAAAATTGTAAGGCAATATATACAAGGATGTAAACGGTAGTGCTGTTTGTGAAGGTGAAACAAATAAAACTGAAATACCTTGAACATCTACCAACTAAGGATAATAGTTGAAATAATTTTATTTATCCATTTCTGTAATAGTATAGAGCTATTTAAAATGTATTTACATGGAGGATATCTGAAATTAAATGAAAAAGCAAAATTCTTAAAAATGTGTTCATTATAATCCCATTTTTATAACAAACTAAAAACAATAAAGTACCTCTCCCACCCTTGTATTAAGTTACATATGAATGTATAGGTACAGAAAGAGACAAGTGTAAGAAATTAATCATGAAATATTTGTCAACTGAGGCAAGACATTGGAGAGAGATGGAGACTTTTTCCCCATAAATATCTCTGTATTTTTAACATGATAAAACAAATTTTATTTTGTGATTTTTTTAATAAAGCTTAGTAAATTTTTGAAAAAGTGACTATCCCAGAGCTTTCAGTCCTCTTTGTTGAGTTCAGGCTCTGAGGCAAACTGAAAGCAAGTAAATTAGCCATTTAGATCCTTTCTCAGAAATGACGTGAAAATAATAAGATGTGCCCTTGGGTAAAGATGGCAATTCAGGTAATCACACCACAACTTATGTCCTTCTCATGACCTACCTTTAAAATACAGCTTTCCTTTTATAAAATTACTAGGCCAACCACATTATTGAGAATTTTTGAACTGTTGCTTTAGTAGTAAATGGCAAAATCAGTATATCTTCTTGGACTAAAACTATTGATTGCATCCTATTGTCTTAAAGTAATGTCTTGTATTTTAGTTACAGACTGAAAGAGGTTGCTGTGGATAGCCATGGCATGGCAAGACTTCTTCAAACCATTATCTGGGCATTCAAAGAGAAGATGCACATCTGTTAACAGAACCTTTCTGGATCTCCCCATAAATGGCAAATTATGTTTTCTTAAGGAGGATAATTTCTTACAAGAATTTCATAAGTAAACAGTGACTGAAAAGTGAACATTTAAAAAAGCCCTCAGTGTGTTCATTTTAAAAGTATTAAGAAGCCATTTGTAAAAAGGTCATAGACTGATGGTTAAATAGGAGACTAATATTCTGATTATTTTATGTAATTAAATTAATTTTAGCTTTTAATAATTTAGTAAAAAAAAAACCATAATAATGAGTCAGCTTTTTATCAAGTACAGAGTCTCCTCTAAGCCAAGATTGAATGAGACACGTAAGATTTAAAATTCTTGCAATTTCAGTGAAGATTGTAATTTTTTTCATGCACTCAAAAAGGCCTTAAGCATATAGACCATTATAAATAGTGAATCAGAAAAATTGTTTGACATAGGGTTATCTCCTTTTCATTTATCTTCCTAGACCCATTTCTTCATGCTAGTGCCTTCTGGCCTTATTTCCATTGGTAATAATGTGTAATTTCTGCTATTTTCTCTTTTCAATACCACTAAAGAGTCAGATTTTCCTTAGGACATATTACCTATTTATAGCCGTTTAGAACATTTTACACCAATCGGCACTTTGGAGCTGTATCTGGCGGTGTAACTAGCATTTACAGGGTTTCTGTAGACTTTTATTACATGGTGTGACATTAGATTGATGGACTGTCTCAATCTTATTCTTTGTCAGTTGTGCACTGATCCGTGACAGCATAATAGATATGTGACAGTGTTTGGAAGGGTGAAAATGTCTACAATAACATTTGGGGGAGGATGCATTTCAGAGTTCCTTTTAATACTTGTCTTAATTTTTGTCTTATATGAAAATTTTAAAAAGCTGCCAATATAGGATATGCCAATTTTCTTTATCAGAAAAAAAAATGGTACCTGTTTTAGAAAAACGGTATTAAGTATGATAGCAAAATAGCTGTGAATCAAGCTGAAGAGGGCTATTAGGCATTCCCTGTAGCAAGGAGACTTCCAAGGACCCTCTCAGAAGGGAATCATGTTTGCTCCAGTCTGGGTCAAAGGTTATTATATCTAGGAAGATGTTCTTGGATGAAGGAGGAGAGGAAGAAGGGCTCACTGCTCTCACAGCAGGGAATTACTCAGGGCTTGCCTGAGGAAGTAGTTGAACCTGCCCCTAAGCAGGCACTTAGAGACTGTTCCAGGGAACATGCATCTGTGACTAGCCGGGGAGCCTTTGAACACTCAAGGATTTCAAGTTTATTTACTGTTTCAAAGGTTCCACCAATGTCCTCTCTGGAGGGGCAGTAAAATGGTTTTGCAGCTCTTTGCTTCTGAAATGTCATAATAATACCCTTAAACCTGTGCCTTTTGATTTTGTTGTTGAGAGAGGAGGTGCCCGGAAGCTTTAGGGAAGCAACAGAGAAAGTACAAATCGGTTGTGGGAGTCAGTGGTAAAGTGAAAGTCACTGAAGAGAAAGAGCTGTGACCCACCCTTGGCTTTGTTTCAGCATGAATTGGAGGCAAGGTTAACAGAGCTCAGACAGGCAGGGTGTCAGCCAACAATATATGACATGGTAATGGATACAAGACAAGGAGCCTGGGAAAGATGAAGCACTCAGCAGCGAAGAACCAGACAGAGGTGTATATGCTCTTCTTTGCTCAAATGGAGAGCCTTAATTGAAAGTTGGAAAACTGTGTGCCTTGGTCTTCCTTGTTTAAACCATACTAAGAGATATATGTTGCTTCTATTTGGGGAAAGATCAAAACTCTTTTGGATGAAAAATACATAATATACCTCTCTCTTTCGTTGTAATGAGTTAATGCCAAACACTACACACACACACACACACACACACCTGTTCAAGGTTCTCTCAGTCTTAAAGAAGTGAGAACATGTCTCATAACAAAGAGAAAACAACGTCCCTGAATGTGTCAGGGGATTGGGTCAGAGAACAGAGATGGTCAGGGCTCAAAAATCTTTGTCAACACAGGCACGAGAAAACAAATCCTACCTCAAGTTGTTGAATATTGAGAGTCCAGCTACAGAAGGCCAAATGGACTATTGCACTCACGATCATTGCATTATGTTGCTTATCAGGACTTATTGCTACTTAGTTAAATGTGTTACTTGATCCTCATCCACATAGCCATTATTCCTTGGGACTCCATACCTTGTGGACATGACCAGAAAGTCTCTGTTTTACATAGCATGCTTGAGGTAGAAATAATAGAACACTCAACTGAAAATAGCTTAAATGAGTAAGGATTGGTATATGCAATCAAATGCTGGCTTCAGAGAGTTTTAATATAGCTACTCTAACAACATGGTCAGATCTCTCTGTGTCTGTATATTGCTTGGCTCTACTCCCCAAAGACTTCTTTTTCAAGATGGCTGCCAGTGTCTGTTTAAACTTAAGGTATTCTCCTTCACACGCAGTAAAATTTCAGATGAAGTTGGTAATATGGGGAAACCATGGCTGGGGTAGATATTTTTTTTAAAATAATGTTTCTGCCCATAAAAGAAAGAGAAAAAGGGGAATTGAATTTTAATAGTCGATGTCAACTGCTGACCTTGTATCATTGTAGTTCTTTCCTAATATTTCATCCTTTGAGTTTCATCTTTCTCTACATCAATGATTGTCATTCATTCATTCATTCAATTAGTCAGTCAGCAAACAATTTTGAGCACCTACTCTGTAAACTGTTATACGCTAAGGCTACAATTATGCATTCCTGTCCTTAAGGAATGCTCATTTAGAGGGGAGAACATATAAACTTTAACTAAAATATTATGTGTAAGTTCTAATTATGAGGAGATATCATGGCAACAGTACCTTACAGGAGGTTTTCCAGGAAGATTCCACCAAAGGTGGTTTTGGACTTTGAGCCCAAATGTTGATCTTCAACCTGGGGAAGAATTATGGACAAAAGGAATAACATATATGAATGGAAGAATGGGAGTGATAAAACTACCCTGTGTTCTTGAGGAATAGTAAATGGTATGCAGCAGCTGGAGAAGAGGTTGTAAAGATAGGAGTCATAGAATCTGGAGGCCAGAGAAATAGAGACCTCCAACTTTCAGCCATGCCAATTGGCAATCCTGGGTCTCTCCTCACACCAGCCATCCATTTTTTTGTGCCCATCATGGGAACTGTTTCATGGTGATACAGAATGTGGCCAAACCAATTTGGGAGTTTTTCAACAAATTTTTGTCAAATGTCTGCTATTTGGCATTTACAAAGCACTGAATACTGCAAATTCATGCCACATGACCACAAACAGCCTTTCCACTAACTGGAAAATGCTCTTAATCATCTCTCTAAACTATGTCTTTTCTCTTTAAGCCTGTTTTCACTTCGTTTCCTCATTTTCTCTTAAGAAGACCTTGTTTTTATTTGGTTGAATGACATAAACTTTTATATTTATCCACTCAGTCTCAAGATGTATCTATCTTTATATTCTTTCTTAGCCCTTGTTTTCGTTTTCGGAAGATGAAGTTTTTTCTCCTTCTATTTCCTGGTTCCAGACTGTCAAGCCCCTGATAGACAAGGCTTAGCACTTCCTGATGAAAAATGATCTAGCCAATTCAATAGTTTCTTCTTTCAATGTAAATATGCTCATGATTCTCCCAGAAGAAGTCCAATTTGGTGAGACCCTTCCATTTGCTCTTGCCTCCCAGTTTTTTGTTACATTATTTATTACTTCCCTCTCTTATTTTCCCTCTCTCCCCTGACTCTGGCCCATTGATATTCAAAAATACTCAGATTAATCCATCTTCCCTAAACAAAGAAAAGTTAAAAAGTATACTTTGATTCTGGTCTTCCTTCAAAATCCTTCTTTACATGAAGATACGGGTTATTCTTGCCTTTTTAATATCTTAGTTATCTGCTCATTCCTTAAACTATTGAAATGAATTTTCTATAATTTGCAGGATGTAGTACAAAAGGAAAATTTTGGACTCCTTGTTCAAAAATCAGGACAAAGCTTTCTTTCTTTCTTTCAAGGTATCTCTCTTGACCTGTGGGAGATAGATATATATATATATGCATATTAGCTATTTACTGCCATGCTCCCCAGCCGTACAGATAGTTGTAGGGTGAGTACAGGCCCTCTCAGGTGCCTGGAGCTCCACCCTGTGACACAGGGTATTTGCTCAACCTCACTACTCCCTGCTCTGAGCCCAGGATCCCACTGGGGCAGAGAGCAACAGTGGTAGTGGTCATTTGGAGTGGCAGCTGAGCTGGTCCCAAAGAAATAGGGAGATGGAAGGAGGCTGAATCACATGTGACCAGAGGCTCCATGCACCCAAGCCATTCTCCATTGTCCCATTGGACTGCACTTATAAAACTCAAATTCAAAGATAAAAATATTAAGAATTTAATCATAGTCACTGCATAGCATTAAACCCCAAGTGCAGAGCCCTGGGTGACTACACTGGTCATATTGCCATATAGCAGACCCTGTTTCTACAACTAACATGCTCTCTCTTAAGCACTGTCATTAATTCAAGTATCTATTGACACAGCTGATCTCTTTTTTTCTGCAGCAACTTTCTCTACTATTCTCTTCACTATAATACTCTTGCTGAGTTCCTTTCTCTTACCTTATATTGTCTGATTTTCCTTTATCTTTCAAACCTCTAATTGTTAGAATAACCCAGGCCTCATCCCTTGAATATCTTCTCTGTTTCACTCACTAGTGTTGATAATTTAAATAACATTTCTATGCTGATAATTTCTAGTTTCACACTTTAGCCTATATATCCACCTAGACATCTAATAGGGAATCTCAAGTTAAGAAGTTCAATACAGGATTATTGCTTTTTCTTCTTCCTTGAAATCCACTTTTCCTACAGTATTTTCTGTCTCACAATATGACAGCTCATCCTTCAACTTCTCAGGGCCAAGAGTCATCCTTGCTTCCCCTTTATTTCTTTCATACCAAATCTTAATGCTCAGAAAATCCTATTGATTTTACCTCTAAAATACATACAGGATTGAGCCAGTTCTCACTGAATCTACCTATCACTCCAGGAAAAGGTGTTTTCATCTTCCCCCTCATTTTTCAATACCTTTTCCCATCCCCCTGCACTGCCTCCCACACCTTCACTCCAATATATTCCTACCAAAGTTATCGCAGTGATCTTTTTAAAGTGTGTGTCAAGTCATGTTATCTCTCTGCACAGAATCCTCCATTGACTTCCTCCTAACTTCAGGCAAAGGCTAAATTCCTTATAAAGACCTTTAAGACCTTATATTATTGGGCCCCATGCTATCTCCCTGAATTTATATCCTGACATTCTCTTTTGAAAAGTATTTAATGACATAACAGGCTCATGATGTGATGTTAAAATAAAAAGTAGGACACTAAATACTACCTACTTTATGATCCTAATTACAAAAACAAAATTATATAAATAGAGAGGGGATATGGAACAAAGGTGAGAGAAAGGATGAGAGAGCAAGTGAAAGTGAGAGAGAGTGAATGAGAATAAGAGAATAATATTCGAGTGAGAGTAAAGGAATTATGTAAGGATTTCATTTTGTTTTTTATTTCTTTATGCTAGTAATATATTCTACTTTCATCATGTATTTCACAGAGCACATATGTCATTAACTGTTTGGATAATCTGATGAGGATAAGTGTGGAATGGAGTGGAACAAAGTATACATGGGCATAGCTGTTGGAATCTAACCCCGGATTCACCACCTACAGTCTGTGTAAATTTGGGCAAGTCACTTAAGTTCTCAAACCTCAATTTCTTTGTAAGGTAGGAAGGGTAGTGCCTACTTCATAGGATTGCGGCAAGGAGTAAATAATCCCTGTAAAGAGCAGTTCTTGGCTTGAAAACATTGCCATCTGGAAGTTCGATCTGGGCAGTGTTGGGCAGAAAAGCAGAGACAAATACTGACTTTTATGTAAAGTCATCCTGTTATCAGATGGTCAACTTGTAACTTCTTAGGACAATGCTTTGATTCGTTTCTATGACCAGTGCCTGCCTGAATTGGGCTGAGCTAGGGCCATATGAAGGTCACAGGCCACGGGAAAAGAAAGGTCCGTGGCTTATATGCATTTTCATGGCAAGAACTAATCTAGGATCTGTGTTCCAGAACTAGGAATATCAGGTTGCTCGCAGTCTTTCTGTCATCATCACCAGGGGATGAAGAGAGAGAGAATTTATGTGATTTAAGCCATGGCTATAGGCACCCTTCAGGTGGTTCTGACAAACTCTTCATTTCTAAGAGAGCTTTCCTATGTTTCACAGTGATATCTTCATGTCATGCATATAAACTGACCCAGCCATTAAGGAGAGGCCTTAATTTTTTGATGAAAATGATTTTTAATTTGTGCCTATCCAATGAGAAAACAAGAGAGAACAATTTTACTGGTTTCTGTCTATCAGATAATTGGAATCTTGGTGAACAGGCCGTAGATGACACAGCAGCCTTAAATAAAAGATAAAATGGAAACAAGACTCTGTATAATACTGGCTGAAAGCAATTTCCATCTTGAACTAGAGCACTGCGGATCTGAAAGTCACAAATTTTAAGGAATCATGCAGGGCCTGAGACTTTGATTTTATAGTTAATAAAGGATAAAAAAAAACTTCACCTCATCCAGTTGATGACATGCAAAACAAGCTCCAAGATGTTCAGTGACAGAGTTGCAAGAATTCCAAATAAAAAATGAAACAGGAGCTGAGGCTGTTCATTTAACTATTCACAAACTTATACCTATAGCATAAGATGAATATTTTTTTTTATCACTGCATTGAGATTTAGGCCCAGAAAATTATTTTAGATATTAATTCTCAAGATGCCTGTATCATCTTTATATTGCCAGAGATTTATTTGACAACAAAAATCAAATGCCTAAGGACTTTTTATGCCTAAAAAATAATATGATCTCCAGCTTAGAGTGTATTTTCCAGAATTCTCTTCTGCCCCTGCTCTTCTGTTTTTCCCTCCCACCACTGTCTCTCTGTGAGGGAAGCCAGTATATTTGACTCCCTACAAGCCATTTACCTCAAAGCTCCCTGACAGCTCTTGTTCTTTCCCAGAATGGTAAAGTTTGAACTTGAGAGAAAATGAATATATTTTATATTTTTAAATGTAGTCATTCTGTTATAAACACATTCTTCTGCCAATATTAATGATGGTAAAAAGTTAATGAAAAAAAATATAAAGAATGAGACAGGCACTAAGACTCCAGGCAGAAAGAGAATTGTCTAGCCAAATGATATAATTCCAAAAAGATAAAAGGGGCTTAAGACTCCATTTAGTCAAGCACAGCAATAGGACACCAAAATTCCTAAAATTAGGGTTGATGGATGTAAGCAAGAGAGGAACATACCATCATTTTTTAAGAAACAAGAGTGGAAATTTCAGAGATGCGGCAAAGAGGTGACCAATAGGATGAATCCTGCCCTGGTGGCAAGATCTATTGCCCTTCATACGAGATTGTGCCTGTAATTGCTGTAATCATTTTAGAAAGAAATCTTGAAAACATTCTCTTAATGCATATTTCTTGCCTCATTTTGCTAAATTCTGGGAATATCCTTAGATGCGGTAAGGGTCACTGAACTTTTTCATTTCTATTTAATGAAATTCTTTTATTTATGCTAAGGTTCTATCAATGTGAATATTATTCTATGCTTTTAGTGATTACAGGGTGTTTATGCTCTGCGTATTATATCTTCTTAATGAAAAGAACTTTGCTATAGTCCTGACCCCTTTTTTCTTCCCAGATTATTCTCAACCAGGGTAGGCTAATTGAACTTAGCCTACTGTTTCTCCTTTGTGCTTGATCAAATCTATGATGGGGACAGGGGTTGAGAGTTGGGGAAAGGAAGAATAAAAGCTTATGTTATTAAAAACAGTGGATGAGTTTAACAGTCCTTCCCACCCCCAACTTCTTAATTTTATCAAGTCATTGTTTGCTTGCTTGTTCCCTTAGGAATGGTCTGTGGGTGGAATTGGGGATTTTATTCTACTAACAAAATCAGGCTACTCAACAGCAAAAATTCAAGGTTCTTGGTTTTTGGGTAACGATCTTCTTTGACTGATATTATCACCTGATCTGCCCTTGGGAGGTAGAAAAAAATCTAAAATCTGTTTGTTCAATTTTTCCAGTGAAGAGATGTGGCAAAAGTTCTACTAGCTCATACGAACTGTTTGATGCCATGGGCAAAGTTGACTGTGGTAAAGCTTAGTTTTATTATAAAATTATTTAGCATGTTAATACACAGTTGGTGATGTGTATATATATATATTTATAATGTACATATATTTGTATTTAATGAATCATTTCATTTGATGATTCTAGTGTAGTTTTTTAAAGTTATATTTCAAAATTGAGGTTGTATGACAATGTGAGAATCTATCTTTCTGTGAATTTCACAAGTTAGAAGTAGAGTTCCAGATCCCTTTGAATTTGTATCTAATTTACCGGTATGAGAGTTTTCTCTTAGAATTATTTTTTTTAAAAGGCAAAATATCAAAGATCTAATGGCGGATGAACACAGGTTTTGGTCCATTATATGCTTGATTGCAAAAATAGTCTCTCTATTTGACAGTGTTTGATTATAATTGTGAAGAAACTGGATCATTCAGAAGAGATGTGTTAATACAACCTCTTTACAGGCAAGATCATGCCTTAGCTAAATTGAATTCTGTAATTAGGGATGGAATTTTTTTCCCATCAAATATCAAGAGACCTTTCTTATCCTGGACTAGATTTGTTACAACTCATTTCTATCCATGGGCACCAACATGGCTTTGGCAGTTTCAGGTCTGAAGAAATGCTTCATTAAATATGGTACAGATTGGACAAGAGGCCCAAATCCATGCCACTCAGTATCACTGGGTCAGGAAAAGGATAGTTACTAAAATATGGGGAAAAACTGAGTCACAGATTATTTAGAAGTATTTGGGAGTATTTTATATAAAATTTTCAATTGAATTCAAGATTAAGGTCATCAAGCATTCTTGGAAAAAAAAAAAAACAATCTATAGAACCAATGATCACCACCAAGAAGATGTTAAAGAGGAATTAGAATTTTATAAGCAGAGATGGGGATTTAGTGGTTGAACACTTACTCCTAGTATATGTTTTAGGCTGTATTGTTGGGATTTATTTTCAAGAAAACTAATCAGATGCTGAATCACCAAGAAATTGGGGCATTTAAAACCTGAGTAGAACCAGATACAAAGCTGATTATCCTTAGTCAGTGATTTAGAATCTCTTAAATCACCCATTCTTTGGCAAGGATTTATTCTTGAGCTTGAGATAAAGAACACAGAGAATGTATCTATAGGTGGAGGCAAATAAACTTGACTTACCAAAATTGTCAAGCAAAACCAGTGGTGTGTGTATGTGTGTTAATTTTTATAAAAATTACCATCTTTACCAAATGGTATTGGACTTTGCTGAGTCCTATAGAAAGGTCCAAATTTTTTATCATAATACCTTAACAGACACTGAGATTAAGAAATGAGAAGAGTGAGGTTTGGAATTCTCCTTACCAGAATTCCAAACCTAGTCCTAAACAATCACTCCTTGATTTTGGAGAGGCAGTCTTCGTTGCCTAACTTATACATTTAGGAATTCTATAAGCACACAGTGGTCTCCACTTAGAGTTCAAATCACCAGAATTTCCTTTCTTCTTAATCTCCTGAAGCTGGAGCCAAAGTCCTGACAAAAATCTTACCAGTGTCACTGGCTAGTTCTCTGGAAAGGAGACTGACTTGGACTCCAAGATGGATAAGGTCAATAACTGCAGAAGGGAGGTCTGAAGACAACCTTAACCAATCCAAATGGGGAGCTCTAGAGCTAAAACAACTGGTTAAAGTTGTCTTGTATTGGATTGAAATGACCCAACATTTATCTACCCTTCTCCATCTTGTGGCTTACCCCAGAAAGTCATGATGCTGGGCTAAGCACTGCCTGTAGCTGACATCCCTGGAAGTGCTGTCAGCTGAAAAGTTGTCTCTCAACAGCTTTCATCCTGCTGGTCAAGTCTTTCCTTGAAGGGCATTTTGAACAAGATGTCCACCACAACATCTCTTTCTTTTAAACTAAGACTCTGTTGGGTAGGAAAAAGGTATATATAAATGGGGGTTTGTAGTTACAAGTAAAACTTAAACAAAATTTATCATAATTTACATAGAAACCTTAAATTTGATGTTAATTCCTACATAAATATTCTTCTTTATAAAGATGGCTTCCTAAATATTTCTTCCCAACTAGTAGTAAAAAGATGCATTTATCATAGAATGTATTGGTACTTGGTTATGGATTTGTTTCTTTAAATGGGGGAGCTGTCAGCTGAGAAAATGTTCAATTAAGCGAACCTTAGGTCAGCTTTGAAGCATGGATGTGGAGCAATGTAGTAAACTTCAGAGTTCAGAATCCACTTAAGGCATTTAATAGCTTCAAGGAAAGCCGTTTCAAGACCCAGGACCTAGGAAGAAAGGATATCTATTATTCTGTAATTATAACCTGCCTTGTGTAAGATCTACCCCTTGAAGTCCATTCTCTTTAAATAGACTTTTCTTAGTATTCTTATGTTCATGTAGTTGTTGCAACTGAAGATCACAGTTGGAGAACAGCTCTGCTCTGCAGAGACACCTTTTGTAAGAAAAACATTGTCTCCCTGGCCAGAGGTACAGAATGTTTGTCAAATTGTAGACAAGCAGGTGAAGAATATTTCTTTAAAGGCCTTCCCTGGGCTGAGTTCAAAGAATTCAACAGGGTTCTCTTGAACTCTTTGGGGACAGAGGTGATTCTATGCTGCCTAATCCTAGGACAGACATCTAAGAGAGCATATCAAGTTATCTCATCCAGGAAAATCCACCTTTTCCCTTATTAATTCCTCATTTAGCTGAACTACAAATATTATTAAACATTTGCTTATGAACTGCCAGAGCACCATGCTGTTCAACAGATGAGGTTGGTGTGTTTTAATTTTATGTGCTCTGAATGTGCTTAGTTTAGCCCCTTCTCTATATTCCACATTTTTCTAAATTCTGGTTTTTAGGAAGATTTTCTCCTTACAGCCTGAGGTGCAGATTTTCTTAATTTTTCTTCCTGGAGAGGGGGTTGGTTTTACTGCATGTGTGAGAGCATGAGGATTATGGGGGTGGAATGGGTTAGGACACATTTTCATTTGCAGCTGTTACTACTCCCTAGCTTAATCCAGCCTAGATCTCTGCCGAAACCTAACACCATTCCCGTGACTCTGGAATCACAGCAGCCCCTCAAATCACCAAATAAGGTAAGTCATTTGTTATCTGAGCCATAAATATTTACATCTACTGGTGACAAATGTCACCAGTAATTTCAGCTGTTCTCCTCAAGCCTGTCAATATTTTCCCTTATCTCTTGAAAGCCCTAGTGACTGATTTCTGCTATGTGAATAGGAATATATTCTGCAGCTTGTTGCCCTGCACTAATTGTTCATTATGATCATATTAATCACTTAGGAAGGATTCTTCCCCCTTTTAAATTTACAGCCTGTTACATGAATTTGTTGGTCCTGGCAAACATTCAGCACCTTAAGGCTCCCTACTTCCACCATATATTCTATCCCTATTGTTACCGTAATCCCAAAGAGATCATCACTGCTTTTTTTCTTCTTCACTTCACTGAACCAATAACATTTTTTTTCCTGCATAGTAGTGGCTTTGGAGGTTAAGGCTTAACAATGTGCCTAAGTAATGCTTAGATATAGGCTGATACTTTCGCAAACTAACATGATCACACCACAAGACTGTTATAATGTAAAAGTATGTTCAAGTAAGCACATTGAAAAATCTTTCAAATATTAACTGGGCATGCTAAATGCATGCTAAGAATGCAAATGAAGCATGCCAAATGCAGAGCAGATCCTGTTTTATTCTTTTATCGAGAGCTAGACTAGTAAGAAAAATGGACGATCAGTCACATCATGCTGTGGTCTTTCATCCATTATCTTTACGCAGAGCTTGTATTTTTATATAATTATTATAGAAAGAATTCATAAGGTTAGATGGAATGATAAAATGTATACTTCATTGAATTTGAAATACGAGAGCCAACAATATCTAGCAATTGGGATGATCCATTTTTAAAAGAACTGGTTTTTTTCACTATCAGGGTGTATGGATTGGTATTGACTAACTGCACATATCCCGTCACTGAAGGCATAACCTTTGAGAAAAATGGCTGAGGATGTCCCCATAGAGCTGTAGTGGTCTGATGGTTAAAATTCAGTGATTAAATGTTACTTAGATTTATCAGCCTACGTAGGATTTTTCCTGTAGGGAGAGTTTGGATTTAGCAAGAACTTTAAAAGATCTTCAAAAACAACTAAGTTGATAACTTATAGAAATTTGAATCATACCTAAAAAGAAGGCCTCCACTAACATGTCTTCCTGTAAGTATGCTAACACTCCAGGTTGGATAAAGTGCCACGTCTTTCTTGCTCCCTTACCATCCCGTGTATATTTCTATTACAGCATGACACTGGAATTTGAAGTCCTTGAATGCAGGGGCTCTGTTGATTCATTACAAAATCTCTAAGGTCCAGCACCATACTTTGCAGATAGTTAGCATACAGAATATTAGTCAAATGAATGAATGAGAAGGGAAGGTGATAAAGAGATAAATGAAAGCATTTTAAGAGCAGGGATTTTTTAAAAACTTTTATTGGAATAGGTAGCTGTTAGGAATTTAGCTCTTCCTTCTCATCTTGCTCATTGGTGTATGTGTGTGTGTATACATAGTAGCAATGAATTAAGATAACAATGGATTTGATGAGCCAGTGGCTTGTAGAAGACTAAACTAGGATGGGCTAAGACTGAGCTGGTTTACACGACTTATACTTGTAGCCTTAACAACTGTTTGTAATTCAGATTACCAAATTAACAGCCAATTGCACAAGATAATTTTCAGTTAATACTTGGATATTTTTCAGGGCTCAGGGGCATATCTTGCCTCTAGGATACAACTACCTTTTCACCTTCTACTCTATATGTTACCCTTCCAGTATTCAGTTTGCTTTCCTCCTAATGCTTTCTAGTTGGGCAAAGTTCTTCCCTTGCCACTGGGGCTTTATATCTTATATATTCCCAAATTATCTCTTCTTCCTTTCTGCCCAGCAAAATTCCCATTTTCTGAATTACTTTTGTTCAGCTTTATATTCTTGTGATTGTTGAAATAATTGTCACTATGATTTACAGATATGATATGTGCCTTTTAAAAGAGGCATTTGCTAGTCCAAATTAATTCTTACTTGTTCAAATCATTATATGAAAAAAGATGGAGAATTTTAAACAGGAAGCCTTTTGATGGCTCTTGACTACCAACTCTCTCTTGACTATACTCTGACTTCCATGATTACTCAAGAACTCCACCAAATAGTTCAATATACAAATTGACACTGTTCATTTTCATAGTCATACTCTGCACCCCCCTATGTTCCTTGGCAAGTGTCTTTTCATCCCACAGTTCCCAGTAAAAGGAAAATCATCGTTAGACAAATACAATAAAGCTTAAAAGAGCCAGCATTCAAAATAGGAGACACAATGGATAAAATTGTCCCATGTTGGAGCCAATATTCCTTGGAAGCCTACTACCTAGCACCAAGATATAAAACATTGGGGCAATTGTTGTGAGTTGAATTGTGCCTCCCCAAAATACATGTTGCTGTTCTAACCCCTGGCACCTGTAAATGTGCCCTTATTTAGAAGCAGGGTTCTTGCAGGACCTCACCAAGTTAAGATGAGGTCATACTGAATTAGGGTGGGTGGGTCCTCTATCCAACGATTGGTGTCATTATAAGACATAGAGGAGATACACAGTGGAGAAAGCCATGTGAAGATGGAAACAGTTTGGAGAGCTGCAGTTACAGACTAAGGAACACCAAGGCTTGGTGGCGACCATCAGAAACTAGGGAAGAGGCATGGAACAGTCTTTTCCTCAGGGCCTCCAAAAGGTATCAACACATTTATTTTGGACTTCTGGCCTCCTGAACTGTGGTTGTTTTAAGCAACCCAGTTTATGGAAATTTGTTATGGGATCCCTAGAAAACTAATACACCTACCATCTCCTTAGCTAAATGTTAGAGGTTCCCCCTAATGAGGTTTGCAATGATTAATAGGTCATAAAACTGTGCCTATGTGTGCAGAGGCAGCTCGTCTCCCCCCACAAGAATGAACAAAAGATCTATATCACAGTGGATTGGAGCAGATAAGGACCTTCATCCCTTTTGGGCCCAGGACCCACCAACCCCTCCCACATTCCAAGAATAACCCACCCCCTAGACCACTACCCCTAAGCCATACATGGGAAGAATTCACTTTTACAGCCCCTTTTTGGCCCCAGGCTGTACTCGGTCTCTCCCCCTCCCCATGCACTAACATTTTCCCTTTTATTGATGTACTGTATAAAGTCATATCCACCACCTTCCACGGGTGGGCTGAAGTTGATTCTTCAGACGCCCTCTGCTGGGAGAGTTTCTCAATAAACTTCCTGCCTGCAATCATCAGTCTCCGCATCCCAGTGAGCACTACCTTTTTCTCCAACACTATAAAAATGGAATAAGTGCTGCTGCTTTGTGAAATTTGGAAGTAAGGAATGTGAAAGTGCTTTACTATTATCAGACAATAAAGAATTGAAGTAGAATACATAGGATATAATCATTAGTCTTGAGACATTTTTGCCATTGAAGAATGAATCATCTGAAAGTAAAGTATAATTATTCTATTCTTTTAATTATTTTTTGAGCCTTAGAATATAATTCAGTGTTCAGTGTTGAGATTTCAAAATAAATAAGCAAATTATTTTCCATCTCTATTCTGTTTCTTAGATTTTTTTTTTTTTTTTTTTTTTAGTTTGAGGGTGGATGTTGTAGGGTAGTATGTGGGGACACCTAGTAAATTTATTGTAAGCACAGATCTCAGGACTAATAATCATAAGCACTCAAAGCCAGCCTTAATGGTAATTTTTAAACAAATAAACCTTATGAATGCTCCTCAATGTTACTGAGTTTTGGTTTTCTTATCTTTTTACGGGATCTCGGGCGCATTCAAGGTGGTATGGCCATAGACTGGTTTTCTTGTCGTTTGACGCAGGATAATTCAATCATTTATTCAAGAAATACCATTAAGCACAGCCTATGTGTTTAGCATGAGTGATGCAAATACACATCAAACACTGCCCCTATGCCTAAGGATTAAGCTGCCCTGTCTCCCTCCTATGAATTTTGTGAGGATCAAATTAGATGTATAAGAATGTGATTTGACAACTCTTAAACTGTCTATAGATAGGTAAAATTATGTTTTCATCATGCATAGGACTATGTTCAAGAATGGCAAAATAGTGATATTTAATCCTTAGTCAGCATATGACCAAAGGAATAGGTTTTCAAGTGTCCTAAAATGACTTGCCAAGAAAGCCTGTGGGAATTTTGTCTTATTTTTAAAATAAATTTAACATTTATTTAAATTTAAATAAATTTTAAAAATACAAAAAGATGGGCAGGTTCAACCCCCAAACAAACATCTTCCTACTTTTCCAGTCTATGATCCTGTGAAATGTAAATATCAGAAATATAGCTGGAAGTTATATTTGAATACTTATGTTGTCCTGCTCTTTATTTTCTTTGATTATGCTCTAAACTGAGTCATCTTAACTTATGTTGGAACATAAATAAATCCATTTGAGTTCTTCTGGAGCACACAAATCATGAACTGAACTTGGATGATGACAAATTCCTCTTTATGAAACTTGACTTAAATGATGACGTGTTAGTAAAGTAGGATACAGTTTATGAAAATATATGCTTTTAAATGTTCAAATTTATATTCAATTACTTATAATTGAATATTAAGCTCAGAGAAAATCATACTTTGGCGGCGAATGAGCAAAAAATAGCCAAATGATTTTTAGTCTGAGTCACACGTGTGCTGATAAAATTAGGTGCTATGTGGGATTGACTGGCAACAATTACATGTTGCCCGCTTGGAAGGAGGCTGATTTTCTTTTTTTTTTTTTCAGTGAATACTCCCACTTTTCTTATTGCCCTTGAAAGGTCCCAACAATTCTAGTTATAAGTGTGCATGGAATGTTTCTCCATTGAATTGATTCATTATATTGGCTCATATTTATTTCAGACAAGACTTCTACCTGTTTAAGCACAATGGAAACCTGTTCTCTGTGATTTGAAAAAGAAAATAGAACAGTGGATCAGAGGGTCATGAAGAAAACATATGGCAGATCCTGAAACACCTAATCAGGTTGCAGCTAGAAGGGCTCTCAAAAATATTAGTGACACAAGAAATGTCTTTGGGAATATCTTCATTTTGTTTTTTTTCTGAAGAGCTTCATTATTCATATATTATGAGCTGTTCATAGGACTTGGCTTAGATTCTCTCCTTCAGGCACTTTGGTCTCCGGTGACCTGTTAAAACAGTCTTAGCACATTCACAAAGCTTTTCATTGCAGTCCAGCCTGTTTGTAAAAACGATCCATCAATATCATGTTCAAATGACAGTCCATGTAGAACCTGCCTTTGCTTAACCAGCCTTTCTAATGCTGAGAGTATAGAATTCTATCCAGGAACGACATCTTGAATAAGTTTGGGTTGGGGCATATTGCATTCTACTTCAAGACTGTTTTTTTTTTGTTTTGTTTTTTTGTTTTTTTTTTTCCTCTCTTCAGACATTTCCTTGCTTTTACAAGGCTATAAAAATAGGAACACATTTTTCTTTCCTTTGAAATGATGTTGGCCCCAGTTTTGCTCTTCTCTGGGGTGCAAGATAATTAAATCACCATGCAAAGAAGGAAATATTTACAAAGCCATACTTTTGATGCCATATACTATATTCAACCCCAATATCTCTGACAGCCCATCCTACCTTGGCTTGTCGACATCAACTGAATCATCTGGGCCAACATTTATGGGGGTTTTCATTTATAGGCCTTTATAGTTGTCTCCCAAAATAATATGCAAAAGAGTTCTTGAAAAGGAAGCTTCACAATTGTTACCCACATTTTCACTGATTCCTATACTTGTTGGAGAAGACATGGCTAATTAGACTAAATTAAAAATAACCCAGAAAGCTGTCATTGACAGAAATGCATTACATACTCTAGCTCTAGTTGAGGTGCTGGAGATACAGTACACTCTTCTGCTTTTTGCAACCCTTGATTGAGCTTCAAGTTGATTTTGTGATTTTTGACAAGTTTTAATGTTCCCATGGGGAAGGAAAAGGACTCACTTTTTCTTCTTTTTAACTTTATTACTCCATTAGTAAGCTTTTCCTTAGGTGTCACACTGTTGACAGGGGTCCCACCACTTCCTTTCTGCCTTCAACACTCTTCACTACATGCCTAAATTAGCTTATGTTCTTAATAGTAAAAATGCAAACAGACCAAAAACATATATTTTCATTTGCATGGAAAATGAGGAGAAGATCCAAGATGGATATAAAATAGTGTTTGCCACAGGTCCTTGTAGTCTACAATAACCCCAACTTCTTATTCTAGAGAGGGTTGAAGGCTGCAAACTGCTTACTTATTGTCACGCTTTGTAAGACGTGCTACCACTTAGATCTCTCTTTTGTGGAATGACTAATGGTGCATTATTCACCACAATTACCTCTAACTTTTATGAACCTGTATGTCAATCCCTGCATTATATACATTTATGATGTCACCTTATTGCTAAGCCTTTCAACAATCCTATGAGGAATGTGTTTTTGTTATCCCCATTCTAAAGTTAATGAAACTGAGTCTTAAGAGATTATTTTTTCCAAGATAACAGAGTTGAATTGTGGCAGAAAGAAGACTCCAGGCCCAGTTATGTCTGCTTCCAAAGCTCCATGATTTTAAAGGCCTTATTACATTGCATCCTTAGAATTATAAAGTTGGAAAGAAGTATCTTTTTAAACATTATCATTAAAATAAGGCCTTATGAGAAAATGCTACTTCCTTATTATTTAGTGGCGGAACTAGGTCAAGAATGTGTAAGTCTCCTAACTCTCCATGTTCTGGGCAATAAGCCCTTTAGAGATGTCAACAGATGTTTAAGGAAGTAATCCTGTTAAAATACAATATCCAGACTAGGTTCATGTTTCCCATCTGTCTAGCATTTTATTCCTAATAACTAAAAGGTAATTCATCATTACAGCGTTCTGAACTCTGAAATTCAAGGCTGTAACAAACTAGGCTCCAATACACCTCGAAACTTATATCCTACTACATCTCTACACAAATATTCTCCTCTGGTCATATTGCTTTACTTCTATCTCTCTGAATATTCTTCGTGCATTTTTCATTGCACCTTATCCACTGGTGGACTCTACTCTGTTTTCTGTCTCTTAGGATTTGCTATTTCTAGATATATTTTATAAATGGCATCTTACAATATTTGTCTTTATGTGTCTTGCTTATTTCACTGTGCTTAATATGTTCAAGGTTATTCTATGTTAGAGCATGTCTCAGAATTTCTTTCTTCTGTGTGGCTGAATAATATTCTATTGTGTTTATGTACCTCATTTTGTTTAACCATTCATTCATTTACGGACACTTGTGTTGCTTCCTCTTTTTGGCTATTGTGAATAAGACTGCTATAAACATTGGTGCACAAGTATCTATTTGTGACACTGTTTTCACTTTCTTTGGGTGTTACCTGGAAGTGGGATTGCAGGGTCATAGATAACTCTATATTTAACTATTTGAAGAACTGTCGTATTGTTTTCCACAGTGACTGCATCATCTTACATTCACATCAACAATGTATTCAAGTTCCAAATTTTCCACATCCTCTCCAACACTTATTTTATTTTATTTTATTTTATCTTAAATAACAGTGATTCTCGTGGATATGAAGTCATATCTCAGGGTGGTGTTGACTTGCATTTCCCAAATGACTAGTGATGTTGAGCATTTTTTCATATGCTTATTAGCAATTTATGCCTTGTTTGGAAAATGTCTACTTAAGTCCTTTGTGCACTGTTAAATTGAGTTCTTTGCCTTTTGGTTATTGTGCTGAAAAATTCTTTATATATTGTTGGATACTGAGCTCTTTTCTGATATACCCATTTTCTCCCATTCTGTAGATTGTCTTTTTTTTTTTTTTTTATTTTATTTTATTTTATTTTTATTTATTTATTTTTATTATTATGGGTAAAAATCAAAATTCTCACGATACATACAAACATTTGCAAAATGATATATAAATATATGTGCATATATGTGTATTTGCTTACAAAAATGTTATTTATATATATATATATATATATATACATATATTTTAAGAGGTGCTTAGATTACCTAAAATATTACACGGAACCCACTGGGATTCCCATGTTGCCCACCTCCCACACCTCCCACCACATCCCACACAAACATCTCCCACAGTGTGGCCCACCAACCTCAATGAACTTACACATCCTGGAGCCTTGCCACCAACC
>JAKSZT010053882.1:10201560-10252894 GCA_026826555.1 Tolypeutes matacus | reverse complement strand
CCACCAACCTCAATGAACTTACACATCCTGGAGCCTTGCCACCAACCATAGACCACAGTTCACACTGTAGACCACACTCTCTCCCACTCAGTTCTGAGTGGTGTGTGCTGATTTAAAATGGCCTTCATCCATTGCCACAACAGTACTCAGGACAACCTCCAACTCCCAAAGAAGCCCCTGTATTTCAACTGCTCATCCCCTCCCTACCCAAAAACTGTCAAGTGGCCACTGGCTCCACCTCATTGTTATAATTTCTTGCATTGCAAGAATCACCATATGTGAGCAAGGGAATACCATCAAGTCCACTCTAGTCCATAGTTCTTCCCCCAATCCAGAGGCAACTGGGATGGTGATGTCCACTCCAACTCCAAGTGACAGAGGGCTTATATCCCATGGATATGGTGGGTGGGATGATCCTGCCTGCAGATGCAGGCCCTCTCCATTCCCTGGGATGGCCATTGGTTCTTGATTCATTTTGAGTTCATTATTGTAAACAGTGCGAGGTATGAGTTTAACATCATTCTTTTGCAATTTATTGAGACCATTCTTGTGCCCTAACATATAGTCTCTCCTGGACAGTGTTCCATGTGCATTTGAAAGGAATGTGTATTCTGCTGTTGTTGGGTGAAGTGTTCTAATTATGTCTGTTAGATCTAGTTCAGGGGTTCTTAAACTTCTTTGTTCCATGGACCCTTTTGTCAGTCAGGTGAAAACCACAGACTCCTTGCTAAGTCCATACTATACTGTGTATTATTTAATAAATATATCACACCCACCCCAACACGTCCCCACAAGAATAATGTTTTCTGAATTTCAATTCAAGCTCATGGACCCCTTGTTAAGAACCCCTGATCTAGTTGGTTTATAGTGTTGTTCAGGTCCTCTATTTCCTTGTTGTTCTTCTGTCTGGGTATTGTCTCCAGTTTGAAAGTAATGTATTAAATTCTCCAACTGTTATTGTAGAACTGTCTATTTCTCCCTCGGATTCTGTCAATGTTTGTTTTATATATATATATATAAATATATATATATATATATATATATATATATATAAAACAAACATATATATATAAAACAAACATAAAGTTGTTAAGTGCATATAAATATATAATTGTCACATCCTCTTATTGAATTGACACTTTATAATACCCTTCTTTGACTTTTGTAACAGTTTTGATGTAATCTATTTTGTCTGATATTAATATAGATACCCTAGCTCTCTTTATTTTGGATAGTGGGCACAATATGTGAAGATCTTTGTATTGCATGTTACCCACCAGAAGCATCTAATATGGGAGAGTTATACCAATGACTCAGTCAGTTGATAGCAGCTAGCCTCTGTCATTGGCCACTTCACTTCTGGAATAATGGATTCATGAATGGAGCAATCGTGGTGGCATGGATGGAGGCTGTGCATGAGGCCATGATCATGGTTGGCCACTTACACAGGCTGGTGTGGGTACTTCTCTACCATGTCTGTGGAATGTTCAATCTTCCAGCAACAATGATCAGCCCTGAGTCTCCAGTATGGCACCATTCCTCAAGTACAACAGAAAATCTCTTGATGGTAAATTGATTTCATTGGACCTCGTCCTTCCTGGAAAAGGCAATATTTCCTTCTCTTTTATTTTTTTTTAATTAGAGAAACTGTAGGTTTACATAAAAATCACAGTTTTTCATTCTGTATTAGCGTGGTACCTTTGTTATAATTTAATGAAAATCTATTACTGTAATTATAGTTACCTATAGTCCATAGTTCATATTAAGTTTCACTGTGTTGTGCAGTCCTATGTTGTTGTTTTTTAAATTTTATTTTTATTTACTATATACAACCTAAAATTTCCCCTTTTAATAACTTTGAAATATATTATCCTCTGGTGTTAATTACATTCTAAATGTTATGCTACCATCACTACCATCCATTACCAAAACATCACCATTAAACAGAAATTCTGTACCAGGTAAGCATTAACACATTCTTAACACCACCAGGCCCCAGGTAACCTGTATCTTAGTTTCTGATTTTATAAATTTGCATATTCTAGTTATTTAATATAAGAGAGATCATACAATATTTGTCCGTAGGTATCTGGTTTATTTCACTCAATGTGATGTCTTTAAGGACCATCTACATGGTCACATGTATCAGAACTTCATTCCTTTGTTTGAAGATGAATAATATTCCATTGCATGTGTATGCCATATTTTCTTTATCCATTTATTTGTTGATGGACACTTGGATTGTCTCCATCTTTTGGCAATTGTGAATAATACCACTGTGAACATCAGTGTGCAAATATCTGTTTGAGACTCTATTTTCAAAAATTTTTGAGATATACACCTAGAAGAGGTGTAATTCTATACTTAACATTCTGAGAAATTCCCAATCTGTTTTCCATAGTGGCTGCACCACTTTATATCCCCGTCAGCAATGAACCAGTGTTCCTATTTCACCAATTCCTTTCCAACACTTGTGATTTTTTCATTTCTTTAATGGTAATCATTTTAGTGGGTGTGAAATGAGATCTCATAGTGGCTTTGATTTGTATTTCCCTAATGGATAATATTGTTGTACACCTTTTCCTGTGCTATTTCTATGTCTTCTTTGGAGAAATGTCTATTCAGGTCTTATGCTCATTTCTTAATTGTGTTGTCTTTTGCCGTTGAGTTGTAGTTTTATATACTTTATTAGATATGTGGTTTCCAAATACTTTCTCCCATTCAGTAGATTATCTTTTCACTTTCATGATGTAATATTTTGATGCACAAAAGCTTTTAATGTTGATGAAGTCTCATTTATCTATATTTTCTTTGTGATCTTGGTGTAAAGTCTAAGAAACCATGGGCTAACACAAGGTCATGATGATGATTCCCTATGATTTTTTCCTAGGAATTTTATAGTTCTGGTCATTAAATTTAGGTCTTTGATCTATTTGGAGTTAATATTTGTATGTGCTCTGTGATAGGGGTCCATGTTCATTCTTTGCATACAGAAAAACAGTTTTTTGAGCACCATTTGTTGAAGAGACTGTTCTTTCCCTATTGAGTGGATTTGGCACCTTTGTCAAACTTCAATTTCCGATAGATGTGAGGGTTCATTTCTGAACTCTCATTTTGATTCCATTGGTTTTTTTGTCTTTCATTGTACCTGTACCACACTGTTTTGATTACCATAGCTAAATAAGTTCTAAAATCAGGAAATGTAAGTCCCCAACCTTGTACTTCTTTTTCACGATGGTTTTGACATTTTGGTACCCATTGTACTTCCAAATAAATTTGCTAATTAACTTTCTCATTTTTGTAAAAAAAAAAAAAAAAAACTATTGGAACTCTGATTGGACTGTGTTGAACCTGTAAATTGCTTTGAGTAGAATTGACATCTTACTGCTATTTAGTCTTCCAATTCATGAACATGTAATGTCCTTCCATGTATTTAGATCTTCTTTGATTTCATTAAACAAATTTTTGTAGTGTATAAATTCTTTACATCCTTGATTAAATTCATTCATAGATATGTGATTCTTTTAGTTGCTATTGTAAGTGGATTTTTTCTTGATTTCCTTTTCAGGTTGTTCACTACCAGTATATAGAAATACTACTGATTTTTGCATGTTTATCATGTACCCCACCACTTTGCTGAATTGATTTATTAGCTCTAGCATTTTTTTGTGGATTTTCTATATATATAGGATCACATCATCTGAAAATAGGGAAAATTTTACTTTTTCCTATCCAATTTAGATGTCTTTTATTTCTTGTTGTTGCCTAATTGTTCTGGCTAGAACTTTCAATACAATGTTGAATAGCAGCAGTTACAGTGGTCATCTTGTATTATTCCTCATCTTAGGGAGAGAAAGTTTTCAGTCTTTCACCATTGAGTATGTCATTAGCTGTGTGTTTTTAATATATACCCTTTATGATGTGGAGAAAAGTTCATTCTATTACTAGATATTTAAAATTTTTTAGCTAGAAGTGGTGCTGAATTATGCCAAATGAATTTTCTGCATCAGTAGAGATGATCATATTATTTTTTTTATATGCACTTCAGTATGCACATTAGAGCTATGCTGCTCCCTCCAGAACAGGGCCTGGGACACACAATGGGAACAAAGAATGACTCCACACCTTGCCAGGGAGGAGAACAATATGGGATCAGCAAAAGGTGCACTTAGCTTTCCTACCATTTTTTTTAAACAAATCAATTTTATTGATACATATTAATAAAGCATAAATCCATCAAAAGTATACAATCGATGGTATTTGGTATAATCACATAGTTATGTATTCATCGCTTCAATCATTTTTAGAGCATTTTCATTATTCCAATAATAATAATAATAAAAACAAAAAACAAACAAAACTCCTCACTTCTCAATCTCTCTATGCTTCCCCTGCCCTTCATAGTTGCTATTCTGTTTCCTTCTCTCTAGTATATTTGTATTTATATTGTGTAAAAACAGTCTTATAGATGCAATATCACTCACATTCGTATTTTACATGAGATTTCACTATGTTATACAGTCCCATCTTACATTTTTTGGCTTTCCTTCTAGTAATATACATGACCTTAGACTTTCCCTTTTAACCACTGTCATACCCATATAATAAATCTGCTAGTTACACACATAATATGATGTGCTTTCACCATTTCTATTCATTTCCAAAGATTTAAAACCTTTCAACCAATTCTGCACAGATTAACCCTCGGCTTTCTGTTCTCTACCCTCATTCTATTTTATGATGATCTACATTCTAATTATTATCTCCACGAATTTACATATTTTTAGTTCATAATAGTGCAATCATACAGTATTTGCCCTCTTGTGTCTGGCTTGCTTCACTCAACATAATGTCCTCCAGGTTCATCCATGTTGTCATATGCTTCACAAATTCATTTCTTCCTACTACTGCATAATATTCCATCGTGTGAATACACCACAGTTTGCTTATCCATTCACCAGTTGATGGACACCTGATTGTTTCCAACTTTTGGCAATTATGAATAACACCACTATGACCATAAGTGTGCAGATGCCTATTCGTGTTACTGCCCTTATTTCTTCGGGGTATATATCTAGTAATGATATTGCTGGGAAACATGGCAAGTCTATATTTACCTTCCTTAGAAACTGCCAAACAGTCCTCCACAGTGGCTATGCCACCAACAGTAAATAAGCCTTCCTATCTCTCCACATCCTCTCCAATATTTACAGTTTTTAGACTTTCTAATAGTGGCCAGTCTAGTAGGTGTGAAGTGATATCTCATTGTAGTTTTGATTTCAATTTCCCTAATCGCTAGTGATGTTGAATATTTTTATGTGTTTCTTTGCCATTTGTGTTCTTCTTTGGCAAATTGTCTTATCAAGTCTTTTGCCCATTTTTTAATTGGTCAGTTTGTCTTTTTACTGTTGAGTAGTATGAGCTCTTTATATATCATGGATCTTAAACCCTCATCGGATTTGTGGTTGCCAAATACTTTCTCCCATTAAGTCAGCTGCTGTTTTACAGTTTAGACCAGGGGTTCTTAACCTTTTTTTTTTTCCATGGACCCCTTTGCCAGTTAGGTGAAAACCATGAACCCTTACTAAATCACACTCTACTGTGTATTATTTAATAAATATATCACACTTGCACCAATACATCCCCATAAGAATAATGTTTTTAGAACTTCAATTCAAACTCACGGACCCCTTGTTAAGAACCCCTGCTTTACACAAAGTCTTCTGAGGTGCAGAAGTGTTAAATTTGGAGGAGGCCCCATTTATCTATGTTTTCTTTTGTAGCTTGTGCTTTAGGTATAAGGTTTAATAAACTACTGCCTACCACAAGATCTTGAAGTGTTTTCCTACATTTTCTTCTAAGAGTATTACGGTTGTTGCATTTATATTTAGGTCCTTGATCCATTTTGAGTTAATTTTTGTATAAGGTATGAAACAGGGGTCCTCTTTCTTTTGGATATGTCTACCCAGTTCTTCCAGCACCATTTGTTGAATAGACCATCTTTCCCAACTGGAAGTGCTTGACGTCTTGTCAAAAGTCACTTGACTATAGATGTGAGGGTTTCTTTCTGAGTTCTCAATTCGGTTCCATTGGTCAATCTGCCTGTCTTTATGCCAGTATCAAGCTATTTTTATCACTGTAGCTAAGTAATATAATTTAAAGTCAGGAAGTGAGAGTCGTCCAAATTTGTTCTTTTTTGAGACATTTTGGCTATTTGGGACCCCTAACCCTTCCAAATATATTTGATAATTGGCTTTTCCATTTCTGCAAAAAAAACCTGTTGGGATTTTTACTGGGTTCACTTTGAATCTGCAAATCAGATTGGGTAGGACTGACATCTTAACAATATGTAGTCTCTTAATCCGTGAACACAGAATGTCCTTCCATTTATTTAAGTCTTCTTTGGTTTCTTTTAGCAATGTTTTATAGTTTTCTGAACACAGGTCCTTTATATTCTTGGTTAAGTTTATTCCTAAATATTTGATTCTTTTAGTAGCTATTATAAATGAATTTTTTTTCTTATTTCCTCTGCAGATTGCACATTATTAGTGTTTGGAAACACTATTGATTTTTGTGTATTAATCTTGTATCCTGCAACTCTGCTGAACTCATCTTAGTTTTAGTAGCTTTGTTGTGGATTTTTCAGGATCTTCTAAATATAGCATCATATCATCAGCAAATAGTGCACGTTTTACTTCTTCCTTTCCTATTTGGGTGCCTTTTATTTCTTTATCTAGCCTAATTGCTCTAGCTAGAACTTCTAGCACAACAATGAATAACAGTGGTGACAAGGCATCCTTGTCTTGTTCCTGATCTCAGCAGGAAAGATTTCAGTCTTTCACCATTGAGTACAATGCTAGCTGTAGGATTTTCACATATGCACTTTACCATATTGAGATAGCTTCCTTATATTCCTATCTTTTAGAGTGGTTTTTATCAAGAAAGGGTGCTGCATTTTGTCAAATGCCATTTCTGCATCAATTGAGAGGATCATGTGGTTTTTCTTCTTCATTTTTTCAATGTGATTTATTACGCTAATTGATTTTCTTGTGTTGAACCACTCTTGCATATCTGGAATAAAACCCACTTCATCGTGGTATATAATTCTTTTGATGTGTTTTTGGATTTGGTTTGCAAGTATTTTGTTGAGGATTTTACCTATATTCATTAGAGATATTGGTCTGTAGTTTTCTTTTTTTCACAGTATCTTTACAGAGTTTTGGTATTAGGGTGATTTTGGCTTCCTAGAATGAGTTTAGTAACATTCTTTCCTGTTCAATATTTTTGGAATTAGTGGAATTCACCTGTGAAGCCATTTGGTTTTGGGCTTTTCATCTTTGGGAGGTTTTAGGTAACTGTTTCAATCTCTTCACTTGTGATTGGTTGGTTGAGGTCTTCTATTTCTTCTAGGTCAGTATAGGTGGTCTGTGTATTTCTAGGAATTTTTCCATCTCATCTGCATTGTCTAGTTTTTTGGCATACAGTTGTTCATACTATCCTTTTATGATCTCTATTAATTCTGCAGGGTCAGTGGTAATGTCCCATCTCTCATATCAGATTTTATTTATTTGCATCTTCTCTTTTTTTCTCTTTGTTTACCTAGATGTTTTTCAATTTTGTTGATCTTCTCAAAGAACCAACTTTTGGTTTTGTTGCTTCTATTGTATTTTTTTTTCTTTTTGTTGTTGTTGTTGTTCTCAATTTCATTTATTTCTGTACTGATCTTGACTATTTCTTTCCTTTTGCTTGGTTTGGGGTTAATTTGCTGTTTTTTCTGGCTCCTCAAGGTTTGCAGTTAGATCTTCAATTTTAACTCTTTCTTATTTTTTAACGTAAGCATTGAGGACTATATATTCCCCTCTCAGCACTGCCTTTGCAGTGTTCCACAGGTTTTGGTATGTTGTGTTCTCACTTTCATTCTCTCAAGATATTTGTTGAATTCTCTTGCAATTTCTTCTTTGAGCCACTGATTATTTAAGAGTGGGTTTTTTAGTCTCCATATAATTATGAATTTTCCCTTTTTCCATCCATTGTTGATTTTCAGCTTCATTCTGTTATGATCAGAGAAAGTGTTTTGTATAATTTCAATCTTTTTATATTTAATGAGTCTTATCTTGTGACCCAACATATGGTTTATTATGGAGAAGATTCCATGAGTACTTGAAAAGAATGTATATCTTGCTGCTTCTGTTTTGGGGTGCAATGCTTTATAGATGTCTGTTAGGTCTAGTTCATTTAACACAGTATTCAAGCTCTCCGTTTATTTATCCTCTGTCCAGATGTTCTATCCAATACTGAGAGTTGTATTGTAGCAGTTTGGCCATTTGATATAGTTATGAATTCCAAAAATAGATATTGGATTATGCTTGTAAACTGGTCTGTTCATCTGGGCATGATTAAGTTATGATTAAGGCTTTGATTGGGCTATTTCAGTAGGGTGTTGCACCCTGCCCCTTGGTGGGTGGGGTCTCAAAGATAAAAGACATGGCAAAAGAAAGAGTTGGAGTTTTGAGTTGGAGTTGTGATGTTGGAATTTTGATGCTGGAGCCTGAGGAGGTGAGCAGATGGAGGAGTGGTCATGAGGAAGGAGAGAAGGCCCCAGGAAAAGAGATAAGCCATTTGCCTGATAGTCTACAGTTGGCCTTGTGGAGAGAGCAAGCAGCTAAACATGGAGAGAATCAAGTCCCGGGAAGAGAGGAGGCCAGGAAGCCAGGACCCTCAGAAAGTTTGGTGAGGGAAGTAGCTTACATTTTAAGGCCTGGTAACTGTAAGATTCTACCCCAAATAAATACCCTTTATGGAAACCAACTGATTTCTGGTATTTTGCATTAGCACCCCTTTGATTGACTAATATAGAATTTGGTACCAAGGAGTGGGGAAGTGCTTTTGCAATTACCAAAATTCTGGATTGGTTTTACAAATGGGTAAGGGGTATTTTTTTGAGTAATTGTGAAATGCTTGATGGAAAGGCCTAGATCCTTTTGAAGAGACTGTTGATAGCAATATGGATGCTAAAGAGATTTTTAATGATGCTTTGGAAGTAAATGATGAAACTATTATTGGAAACTGGAAGAAAGGCTATCCATGTTTTAAAGTTGCAGAGAACATAGCAAGATTAACTCCTGGTGTTTTATGGAAGGCAGAATTTGAAAATGGTGAGCCTGAGCATTTAGCTGAAGAACTTTCCAAAGTAAACTTGGAGAATGCAGCTTGGCTTCTCCTTGCAGCTTATAGCAAAATGCTAGACAAGAGAGAAAAGCTGAGAACTGAACTCTTAGGCACAAAGAAACCAAAAACTGATTCTAGAAATTCCAAGCCTCTTGAAATCAAGCTCCCAGATGATAGTGCTCCATTTGTGGACTTGCCTAAATTTGGAACTTGTAAATCAGGATTGAAAATGCAGTTATCTAGGAAAGACTTGTGGAAAGTCTTACTGTCTGATGGCTTAGACCCCTGCTTCCTGCATACTAAACCAACAAGGTTTTTGAGAGTGCTGTATGAACAAAACCACTATCAGCTTGGACTAAAAGGGACATGGAAAGGAAACATTGAAGGAGAAACAGCTTTAAGAAAAAAACCGTGGAAGCTGAGATCCGGAATTAAGATATTGCCTTGGGCCAAGAGAGGAACCCCACCCATGTGTATGGAGAGGGTGAATTTGCCCCAGCAATTGAAGAGGGTGGATGCTCTGAGAGAGTTTTCCCACCTCAGGGTACAGAGAGGGTGGAGCACATTCCTCAAAGATTAGGGAGGTTAAGGTCAGCACCCCATAGGTCCGAGAAGGGTGCACCTGTCCCCTATGGGTTAGAGAAGGCCAGGTGTTCAACTTGCTGCTCTGAGAGGGTTGAGCCTGTATACCAAAGGCTAGGGAAGGCAAAGCAGTCAACTCATTGATCTGAGAGGGTTGAGCCTGTAAGCCAAAGGTTAGGGGAAATGTTTTCTTCACCTCACTGTACTAGCGGGGCTAAGACTCTAACCCAAAGATTGGGTAAGGTGTGGCAATCACCCCAATGCTCTTGGAGGATGAGGTCTAGAGCTTGGTCAATACCCAGAAGCTTGATGAGGGTGGAACCAAAAAAATGGCCATTGGGCAAGCCTTTGGAAAGGGGGGGTCCCCATGTGGGCCCAGGAAGAAGAATCCATCATCTTAAGAATAACTCTCAGACTTTGAAATGGAATGGAGGATGCTCTGCAGGTTTACTGAACTGTAGAGGACCCATGGCTCATGTTTAACCTCCCAGTTTCTCCTTTGGTAATGAAAATGTTTATCCTTTGTCTTTCCATTTGTGTATTGGAAGCAGTTAAATGGTTTTGTAAGTTTCAGAGGTCTACAGCAGATGAGATTTTGCCCAAAGACAAACTGTATTTCTTTAAACTGATTTTGATATAATTTTGTATTTGCATTGTTACTGATTTAAGATTTTTTTGAACATCGTAATATATTTTTGGAATTCAGAGGTAGAGTGTAGCAGTTTGGCCATTTGAGATAGTTATGAATTCCAAAAATAGATATTGGATTAAGCTTGTAAACTGGTCTGTTCATCTGGGCATGATTAAGTTATGATTAAGGCTTTGATTGGGCCACATCAGTAGGGTGTTGAGCCCCGCCCCTTAGTGGGTGGGGTCTCAAAGATAAAAGACATGGCAAAGGACAGAGTTGGAGTTTTTGATGTTGGAGTTCTGATGCTGAGATTTAATGCTGGAGCCCCAGGAAGTGAACACATAGAGGAGCTTGGTCTTGAGGAAAGAGAGAAGGCCCCGGGAAGAGAAACAAGCTGTTTGCCTGATAGTCTACAGGTGGGCTTGTGGAGCTAGCAGAGTAGCTGAACCTGGAGACTAGCAAGCTCTTGGAAGAGAGGAACCCAGGAATCCTGAACCCTCACAGATGTCAGCAGCCATCTCACTCCAACATGTGGCAATAGGCTTTGGTGAGGGAAGTAACTTATGCTTTATGGCCTGGTAATCATGGACTTCTACCCCAAGTAAATACCCTTTATAAAAACCAACCAATTTCTGATATTTTGCATCAGCACCCTTTTGGCTGACTAATTAATACATGTATATTGAAGTCTCCAACTATTATTATAGAGACGTATTTCTCCTCTCAGTTTTGTCAGTGTGTGCCTCTTGTATCTTAGAGCACTCTGGTTGGCATATATATTTAGTAAAGTTATTTCTTATTGGTGAATTGACCCTTTTATTAATATGTAATGACCTTCTTCATCCCTTATAACAGTTTTGCATTTAAAATCGATTTTTTCTCATATTAATATCACTACTCCAATACTTTTTTCACTACTATTTGCATGGAATATCTTTTTCCAACCTTTCACTTTTAACCTGGTTGTGTCTACATCTAAGGTGAATCCCTGGTAGAGAGCATATAGACTGCTCATATTTTTTCATCCATTCTATTAGTCTATGTCTTTGATTGGGGAGTTCAAGCCATTAACATTCAATGTTATTACCATAAAGGTGTTACTTACTTCATCCATTTTGTCCTTTGGCTTTCTCTTGTCATATCTTACTATTGTCTATTTTTTACTCTTTAATTCACCCTTCTTAATAATCTTCATTTCTAAACTCTTCTCTAAATCTCTCACCCTTGCTTTTTCCTTTCAGGCTACAATACTCTTTTTAGTATCTCTTATAATTCTGATCTTTTTTAAAAACATATTCTATCAGTTTTTTTCTGTCTGTAAAGACTTTGAATTCACCCTAATTTTTGAAGGGCAGTTTTGCCAGATACAGAATTCTTGGGTGGCAGTTTTTCTCTTTCAGTACCTTAAATTCATCATTTCACTTTCTTCTCACCTCCATAGTTTCTGCTGAGAGGTTGACACTTAATCTTAAGTTTCCCTTGTATGTGATGCTTTGCTTTTCTCTTGCCGCTTTTAGAATCCTCTCTTTATCTCTGATATTTGTCATTTTGAATAGTAGGTGCCTCAAGGTAGGTCTATTCAGATTCATTCTGTTTGGGTGTGGTGTCTTTCTTGGATATTGATATTTATGTCTTTCATAAGGATTGGGAAGTTTTCAGTCATTATTTCCTCAAATATTCTTTTTGCTCCTTTTCCATTCTCTTCTCCATGTGGGACATCAATAATCTGTATGTTTGTGCATTTCACATTGTCATTCAATTCCCTGAGACCCTGTTCCATTGTTTCCATTCTCTTCACTTTCTGTTCTCCTGTCTTTTCTAGTTCAGATATCCTGTCTTCAAAAATCACTAATTCTGTCTTTGACTAATTCAAATCTGCTCTTATATGCTTCTCATATATTTTTTATCTCATCCATTGTGGCTTTCATTCCTGTAGCTCTGTTACTTTTCTTTGCAGGCTTTTAAATTGTTCTTTATACTCACCCAGTATCTTCTTAATATCCTTTATCTCTTTAGTCATATTTTCTTTCAATTTTTGAAATTGATTTAGGAGAGTTGTGTGTTTATCATTGATTAATTGTCTTAAATCCTGTATCTCTTCAGGATATTTGCTTTGTTCTTTTTGCTGGTACATCTCTTCCTGTCTCCTATTATGGCTTATAATTTTTTGCTGATATCTAGGCATCATAAAATGTTGATGAATTTACTTTTATGGCCTATTTGTCTCTGTTGCCTATTGTTTTTTTCCCCCAGCTCTTTAATATTTGGTTCATTTTTTAATAAGTTTTTAAAATTTAAAAAATGCTCAGCTTAAGTTATCAAAATTAGGCCAGGAACTCAGTAATGGAATATAGATTTTCTCCCTAGAATTTAGGTTAAGAAAGACCTCTAAAAGCAGTTTTTCTCTGTTATCTTTCCAGAGCAGCTAGCAGATGGTGCTTATCAGCACATCTTTCCATGGAGATCTTTCTTTCAATCTCCCCTTTCTGTGTTTTGGTCTGGCCAGAACCTACTTTCAATGTGGGACCTGCTGGCCAAATTCACTGAAGAGAAGCCCTCCAACTCCACCTCTCTTTTGCCTTGTAACAATTGACAGGGAGAAAGATGTCTTTCCCCTCTCAGTCAGCTGCAGTGAGCCTGGGGTATTATCCCACCTTAATATCTTGAGGGTGGCATAGGGAAGCCTTTCCTGGCTGCCATGGAAGTGCCATGTTTGTTGTTTTGGGTACTTCTTCTCTCTGTCCCTCACCCTCATGGGAGTTGTGTAGAAGTGTCCTGGTCTGCTGACCCCCAAAGCAGGTTCTTGGACAGCTTTTGGCCCTTTCTCTATTGTTTTTGTGAGGAAGTTGATTCCAATGCCTTCTTCCCAGAACCTCCTCCTACCATTTTTAAAGCTGCATTTTTTTATGATTCATCACTCACCCAGTTACTGCATCCCTTTAACTGTTTTCAAGAATTTTAAAGAAGTTTGTTTTGTCAGTTTTTGCTAGTTGTTCAAAGATTCGGGGGAGGGGGGGTGGCATCCTGGAGTATCTTATGCCCTTTCTTGGTCAATTGGACTTGCAACTTTCTTCTGATTACTATTTGCATGTACTAACTTTTTCCTAGTCTTTAATTTTCACCATGTTTGTGTCTTTGGATCTAAAATAACTTTCTTGTAAACAGCATATACTTGGGTCATGATTTTCTCATCCAATCTTTGCCTTTTGATTATAGATTTTAATCCAATTCACATAAGGTAATTACTGATAAGGCAAGATTCACTTCCACCATTTAGGTAATCATTTTATTTTTTAAGTTTTCTAGTTTTTTCTGTCCTTCCTTTCTTCATTACTGACTTCCTTTTTCTTTTGTTTTATATATATGTATATAACTAAATGATTCATTTTGAATCATTCTCATTTCCTTCTGTGCAAATTTTTTAGATATTTTCTTTATGACTACCAAAAGGATTATATTTAACATCTTAAATGTATTACAATTTAGTTTATATTGATACCAATTTAACTTCAATAGCCTAAACATACTCTATATCTATATCCTCTGATTTCTACATGTTGTTCTTCTTATAAGCTACATCTTTATACATTGTATGCACAGTAACAAGAATCTGTGCTTTATTATGCATTTGAATTTTAAGACATAAAAGAATTAGTAGACTGTATTGCATATGAAAAATGCAATAATATTGACATTTATATTTGCCTATATTGTTACCTATACCAGAAGTCTTTATTTCTTCATATAGTTTCAAGTTACTGTTGTGTGCTTTCCTTTCACATGAATGAATCCCATTATCATTTCCTGTAAGGTTGGTAATGGTAATGTACTCTCTTAACTTTTGTTTATATAGAAAGGTCTATACAGCTTTGCCTGATATATTATTCTTAGATAACATTTTGTTTTCTTTCAGCACCTCAAATATGTCCTCCCACTGCTTTCTAGCCTCCATGGTTTCTAATGAGAAATCAGAGTTACTCTTATTAAGGACCCTTTGTATGTGACCCATCATTTCTCTCCTGCTGTTTTCAAGATTCTTCTTTGTCCTTAGCATTCAAAATTTGATTATAATGTGTCTTGGGTAACTTACCTTTGGGCTTACCATGCTTGGTTTCTTGGATTTGTATGTCCATATCTTTCATCAGATTTGGGAAGTTTTAAGCCTTTTTTTTTTTCAAAGATTTTTTTTCTGCCTCATTATCTCTCTCTTCTCCTTTAACTCCTATGCTGCATAAAGTAGTCCACAAGTTTGCTTAAAAGTAGTCCACACGTTTGCTGGTCTCTGTTTTTTTTTTTTTTTTTTTTGCTTCCTGCTCTTCAGACTGGACAATTTAAATTGTCTTATCTTCAAGTTTGTTAAGCCTTTTTTTCTACTTCTTCCAATCTGCTCCTGAACCCATTTATTGTATTTTTTTTTTCATTTCATTTATTTTACTTTTGAGCGCCAGAATTTCCTTTGGATCTTCTCTATATTTTATATTTCATTGTTGAAATTTTTATTTTGTTCTTATATTATTCTCCTGAAATTTTTAAACCTAGTTCCTCTAGTCTTTAATCTAATCAAAGAAAGTTTATCTAAGATCTTTGATTAGTAATTACAGGGGCTGATCTTCCTCTGTAACAGTTGCTATCAAATTATTTTTTCCTGTGATGGGACCATATTTTCCTATCTTCTTGTATGTTTGCAATTTCTTTTTGAGAACTGTACATTCTAAATATTGTGGTGTAGTCACTCTAAAAATCTAGTTCTTCAAATCTTTAGTCTGTCAGACCAAGAATAAGAAAAACAAAAGATAAAAGAAAATAAAGAATGAGAGAGAAAAAAGGAAAAAGGAAAATAAATGTTAACAAACAGACAAAACACCTTTAAAAAAAAGTGTACTGTCACCAAGTCTCTTGTTAGATGCCAGATAGAGATAGAGATAGAGAGAGGAAGGAAGGAAGGAAGGAAGGAAGGAAGGAAAAAAAAAGGGAGGAGGGGAGGGAGAAAGAAATAGGGTGCACTGGCTCTACATCCTGGCAGATGTTGGTGTGAGATCTGAAACCACTGCTGCCAAGAGAACCAAAACTGAGGCTACTATCTGTGCTAGTCCCTCAGGAATCAGCCATACCAAGAAACACCCACCCATAAAAGAAAGAAAACCAATGAAAAAAACAAAGTTCACTGGCTCTTTATCCCCCAGTGGATGTCATTGAATGGCCAGAAGCCACTGCTGCCCAGAGGGCCTAAACCAGGGTGGTGCCGGTGCTAGTCCCTCAAGGATTCTCCAGACCAACATCAGTCTTCAACTTCATATTTTGGAGGACAAGTTTTCCTCTGTGTCCAGGACAGCCAGCTGTTCCCAGAATCCAGGCCATGTTTCTGCAATTGCTGCTATTTATATAGCTGCTGCCACTGACCAAGCAATGAGGGCTTGTCCCTGGTTCCTGCTTTCACTTATGAAAGCTGAAGTTTTGACAACACCTCCCTTCATCTGATACTGCCATTGTTGTTCTAAATGTACAATCTGGTTCCAGGATTACCATCTAGTCAATTTCAACCCATTTTTCCATCTTATTCATTTTTCAGATAGAGGTATCAATCTGTAAAACTTATTACTCTGCCAAGTTTTGTCTGCACTCTTTTCCTATTTCTCCATGAAGGAATGTAACTCTGGAATGTATATTGGCCAAGAAAGGAGAGGAGGATTAAGGGAGCTCTCTGATGAAAGGATAAATCTCTATTTGACTTGTAATGGTGGGAAATCTTGGTTATGTTATTGGAGTTAAAGCCCAAATATTTTTTAAGCATTATCTCCAGACACACCTCCCTCAAATACATGATTTCATCAAATGATATTAGAGATTGGAATTGGATTATAGAGAATTGTTTATACCAGACTTCAATATTTTAGCTAAAAATGTAGAACTTCACTGCATAGTATTTTGACAGAAAGATAGAGAAAAATAAATCAAAATCCCCAAGCATTGAACTGCTAGTTCTAAAAGTTTTCACTGATATTTTCCTTCTACCCACCTCTCAGCCAACAGCAATAATAATGCCATTGATCTCGTATAGCCCTCTTCTTTTGTGTACAATTACCCCTTTCATAGAAGAAGAAATGGAGACTCAAAGGTGAACCATGATTCATGGTCTCATAGTGAAAGAACTGAATTGTGCCAAATACTAGAAAACATGTTCTCTTTCTTTTCTGAGTCAAAGCATCCTTCCAGGTATGTAATGATAATATTCTTTTTTTTTTTTAATATATATATTTATTATTATTATTATTTTTTAAACTTTATTTTGTACATTTAATAATTGAAAACATAAACAATTAAAAACTAAAAAGTAAACACAGATGAATAAATATATACATTTCTCAATTAAATGTAATGGATACATGTAAATTTTTTTTTTTTTTAATCAAACAATATATTACACAATATATTTGTTTCATAGTAATGCAGTCATACAGTATTTGTCCTTTTGTGTCTGGCTTGCTTCCTGGAGGACATTATGTTGAGTGATGATAATATTCTTAACTGCAACCCTTGCTTCGCAGTCTTGGCAACTGCAGAAGGCAGATAAAATAATAATTGATATTTCTTTTATTTCTATATAAAATAAATTTAAATCTCCACTTAAAATCCTTGTAAAAATTTTATTAAGTAGAGTTTCTCTGTGTAGGAAACATAGGAATTTACAGGAATCATTTTCTATAGAACTTTCAAGCAAAGTTAAGACTACTAAAAGTTGTATTGGTTCTTTTTAAAAAAAAAACAATTTATTGAAGTATATCATTCATACATGAAAATACATAAACTATAAGTGTCAGTAAACATTGTGAAATTACAAAACAAACATGCATAACATCATACAGGATTCCCACACATCATCCCACCACAAATATTTTGCATTGTTGTGAAACATTTGTTAACAAATTATGAAAGAGCATTGTCAAAGTATTACTACTAACTATAGTCCGTATCTTACTCCCCTATACATTTTTTTGAAGGATTCAATTACTTATTTATTTACTTTTATCCATTTTTTTCTCCCCTCCCCCCCCATTCTTGCTGTTTTTGTGTCCATTCGCTGGGCAACTCTCTGTGTCCGTTTCCTGCCCTCTCTTCTCATCCTTCTCCTCGTGTCTTCGCTGGGATTCAATCCTCGGAACCTCTGATGTGGGAGGAGGCATCCTACTGCCTGTGCACCTTAGTTCCTGGTTTCTTGGCATGTCTCATCTTGGCTCTCCCTTGTGTCACTCTCCTGTTATGTCATCATCTTGCTGCATGGCCTGCAGGGCCTGATGGAGCACCCGCACACAGGGCTGGGGGACTCGCCCACTTGCAGGGCCTGGCGGTAAACCCATGCACAGGACCTGGAGGTCCATGTGCCTTCTATATTTTTCTCTTTTTAAATTTTTACTGGGAAGTCCTGGGGATTGAACCCAGGTCCCTCCATATAGGAGATGGAAGCCCAACCATTTGAGCCACATCCATCCTCCTGCTACATCTCTCAAAGTTGACCAAAGATACCCAGAATCACAGTCATTTCCCATACAGGATGGTCATACAATAAATCAGGCTTATTTTATCACCACCATTCTAAAAAACAGACCTAGGGAGAAAAACTAGGTCTGGGGACACATGCATTGTTTCTAATATAGTGAACGTTTAGCTTAACCTGATTATCGCAAAATCAGGACAGCGAGAATATTCACACAAAAGTTGTATTGTTTTGAAATAAACTATATAGACATTTACTTCCAATTTAGCTCCATTTGGTCAGGGTATCAGTTATATCGTTTCTCCAAGACCAAATTTTTTTCACAATTAAATGGTATGTGTTGAGCTTCAGAAGTGACTTGAAAATTTACCGAGTCCTAATTTGACTCTAAATAGATAATGGCTTATGCACCTATCAAGATAGGCTAGATTTTGCTGTGGTAGTAAACACCTCGAAAAGCTCAGTGGTCAGACATAATAAATATGTTTTCCACTCATTCTACATGGGAAATATAGGTCAGCAAGGGGACTCTGTTCATCATAGCAATTCTAGGGACTCTGGCTGATAGATGCCTCATCTCAACATGTGTTGGACAGTCACTGTGGTAAAGACCATAGCTCATCACACAAAGGATCCTAATGGCTCTCCCTGGAAGAGATATACCTCACTGCTGTTCATACATCATTGACCAAAGCAGATCTCATGGACCTCCCTAATAAAGAAGGTAGGGAAGTATAATCCTACATTTGTCTGAAGGAGAAGAAAGTCTGGATTATATAGGAACATCCCTAATATCTACCACAGCAGGTATTCCAGCTGCATTTGACTGATGGTTTGGAGCCTCTAATATGGAGAGGTCAAGATGCCCACCTCAGAAGAGGCTAAGCTTCTTTGTGCTAACCTATCTGTGGTTTGCCTTTCAGTTGTTGTAAGATGCAAAAGTAATTCCCTAAACTCAACTAGAGCAAATATATATCTTTTAATGTAAAATAACCTGGTTATATTAAATCTCAGGAAAACTTGGTTACAAAAAGTAATTTGGCAGAAATTAAAGAGATGTTGGTCAAATTGGGTAATAACAATTGGCAAAGACAGGGGTAATTGATAATAAAATAAAAGATATGAGTATACTATTGAACCAAAAGAAAAATTATTCTAAAGTTTAGCCTTTAAAATTTTTAACTTCTTACTACTTTTGATTGAATTTTTATTCTTAAAAAGGGGGAGATAAATATTTATAATATATATCTCAGGAAAACGTGCCCATTTTTGTTCAGGCTTCATATCTCAAATTACATTGTCTTCTTGGTGGCAGGATATCCTCGTGTCAGGAACAGAAAATAAGGAACTTTAATTGTCAAATATAAAAACTTAACCTAATGAAGTGAGAGTGAATGACAAAATATCCACATCCTTCTGTGAAGCTTCTATTTCTTGTTTCTAACATAATAATAGTGAATGTATGTAATAATTTTACCCTTACTCTACATTTTGTGGTACAACTTTTAGCAAGGCATTGAAACATGGATATAAAGATGGAATTTGGCCCAAATACTAGGAACACTTCAACACTACCCTAGAGTAGTCATCTTTACCCCACAAGGGGAAATGAATTCACCAAAGGAAAATATACAGACCAAAGCTATTGGCCTGCAAAGTAATATTACTCCAACACTGTGGCCCCAAATCCCAATGTAGAATTTCTTTGAGATAGGCAATTTGTAAACATCTTTTTACCTGGATGAGGATCATTCTAGAATAGGCTCCAAAGCAGTTCCAACTGTTAGCTCTTCTCTTTTCCTCACTAAACCTACATACTACTAATAATAATTTTTAAAAAGATGAACTTGTCTCTTTTGGGTAAATCACTGGAGGTGGTAGGAGTTGAGGAGGTCTGTACGGGCAGCTTTAGGATTTGCTACACCTCACTGTTCTGGCATCCCAAGAGAAGAATTGATCCCCAATATATGCTCATTGTATGTCTCTTTGGTTTAGGATGGAAGAGGATTAATCAATTGTGATGATGGTGTAGGTGAATTCTGGACATAGAATGCATATGCTATAATTGTTCTTCTGCATTTCTTGAGACAACTACACAGATAAACTTGCATTTATTTGAAGAGACTAGAAAGAAATGAGCATATGACTGAGAGAGATTTCTACATTGTACACACCTAAACACTTTGCCTTGATTTGTGTATATTAAAAGGTAATGTTTACAGAATAGTCTGTTTGCAGCTCTAGCTCTCTAGACTCAAGTCTTTGCATAAATTAGCCACTAGACTCTGGTTGCTGATCACCAACTATGAGTTTGTCTTTTAATTCCTACCCCAAAGCCATTATGTGTTGAAGTGGCATGCAGTAATCCTTTGAGACATTTGTCCATGTTGCTTGCAATGATCTTAACTTGAGCATCCTAAATGAGCAGCTATATTTTCAACATCTGCCTTTATTGATCTCAGTGGAGATATTTTTTGATAATTTCAATATCTTGTGTTTGTTTCAGGATCAAATACTGTAGTAGAAATACTTAAAAGTGGTCAGACTTCCAAATCACATCTACCAGTTCAGGAAACCTGTTACAGAGGACTTTGGTAAGTTTACAATATCTGCCAATTATTAAGCACCCTTTATGTACCAGATACTGAAATTAACTATAGCATATGTAATTTTTGAAATTACCCACTAAAAGCATCACTAGATCTGAGTCTGGAAAATTAATTTAATGAGTCATACTGCAAAATAGGACTGATATTTTAATCTAAGTCTATTTGAATAGAAATCTAGCATGGTAATATAACTTCAAGCCCTATTTTTCTTATCTGTAAAATGGGGATAACCATAGGGAATCACATGAACGTCATGATTATCACATTGAATATTATCATTGAGAATGCTCAATGGCTGACACCTTTAAAAAAGGACCTATAGTCATACTGCCTGCCAATACCACTCATTAGCTCCTGACCCTGAGAAAATCATAATCCCACTTTTTCCAGTTTTATCATCTGTAAAATGTGCATAATACCATGTTCTCCATAGTTTCTTTGTGAGGATAAAGTGAGATTAGATATGTTAAGTTCCTAGAATAAGACATAACATTCAGTAGAAGCTTAATAATATTAATAATATTTGTTACATTAGTTAATAAATTAAAGAATGCCTTCTAACACTTCATCTAAATTTAAGAATATCTGATAAGGGATGGGGCTAAAATTGCTAGGATTACACAGAGTTCAGAGTCTTATTAAGAAGTTTGAATATTGCCCCCCTATTTTTCATTCTCCGTTTTGGTTTGAGATCTGAGGACAGATATGAAGCAAATTTTAAGTTCAGACTTCTTCCAAATCACGCTAGCCTTCTTGATGTAATTTTCTATACCTCAATCCTGTATTACTGAATAATATTTTGAGGAGTCTAACAGGGCCTTACGTGATCTCAGAAGGAACCTCTAGGCTTAATTCCTTGCTGCCATTCATGTTGCAAGTAACAGTGACCAAAATATTTAACTTCTAATATTTTTGTATCCTAATTTCAAAATATGATAGAGATATATTTGCAGAAATTTAAGTTTAGCCTTACTTATTGAACCAGCTTGTCCAACATAGCATTTGGGAGAAGACTTTAAAATACTAGTGAATAAACTCTTTAACTACATTTTTACATTTCATTAAATTACACTTGGAAGTTTTTGCTGATTAGCCACTTCACAGGGAAAGTGAAGTAACAGTTATTAAAATATCTTCAATACCTCTGAGGAAATATGTTATTCAGAGAAATAACAAAACCCACATTGCTTATAATTTTGCTCAGTGATTTTTTTTTTCTCCTCCCAGCCCTCACCAATTATAAGATACTACTATATGAAGAAAGAATCTGGGTACTTGGAGGATCTTGTTTCTTATCCTTGTGTATTTCTAGAAATGCTAATAGCCCACATTTAAATGTAATGTTAAGAATTTTGAGAATATGTACTTAAAATTAATTTTAAAACAGAGCATATCCTTATTCCTCGGCATGTTTAGACATGGGAAGTATCATATAAACACCAACATGTATTACCAATTTTTAGAAAATTAGAACAGAAAAAAAATTTAGCTTTAGATTTCAAATGGTGCATTAGCTCTTTGATTCAGAAAGCATTCAAATACCCTGAAATGCCAAGTGCCCAAATTATGAACATCATTTATCTTTGTAACACTTCTTTCCTATAGATTTTTAGAAATACTATAAATAGCATACCTTAGTTAATCAACTATAACAAATGTCCTCTTTTGGAATTTTAATTTAGAAAAATGATTCTCAAAATATAGTCTGTGGACCAGTAGCAACAGAATCACCAGGGAACTCTGGGGCCTTTCCCAAACCTACTGAATCAGAAAGTCTGGGGTTGGCGCACACAATTAGTGTTTATTACCCTCTCTGGGTAATTCTGATGCAGCTAAGGTTTAAGAACCATTGATTTAGAGATTCTTTATTAAGTGAAAGAAACATGTACATATGCTCTTGATCCTCTTTGAGATTTTAACTATAGAGAAGCAATACCAACTATGGATAGCCCGTTTAGAGTGAAATGTGTGTCTTAAGCAGCAATAAACTTGGAAGGGAACGTCCTTGTCGTCACAAAGGTCAGTAGCTTGTTCGAAGGCCGAAGGGTGTCATGTTAATGTGGCTCCAGATTTAAATGTTATGAACACACAACCACCAAACAATCCCTTCACTTCACCTTGGCTTCAATTTCATGGCACCCAGATCGTGGGAGTAATTCTATGGCTTTTGTGGTTTAAAAGTCCCCAAATTGCCAAGTAAGTTTATTTTGATTTCTGTTTCTCCTTTGGCATGAAATAAAGAGTACATAGTGAAAGAAGGTATCTAATGTTTTTAAAGAGTAGAACTGCAAACAACTCAAAATAAACTAAAATAAAAAAACAAATGTTTCAGGTGAAGGGAAAAAAAGATATTGAGTGTAGGATTGCCAGATAAAATCTTTTGGCATTTATGAATACTGCTTCTATGAACATTGGTGTGCAAATATCTGTTCACGGCCCTGCTTTCAAATTTTGGGAATATACCCAGTAGTGGGATTGCCACTTTCTGAGGAGCCTCTAAGCTATCTTCCACAGTAGTTCACCATTTTACATTGCAACCAGCAATGAATGAGGGTTTCCATTTCTCTGCATCCTCTCCAACACTTGTGCTTTTCTGTTTTCTTAATAGCAGCTATTCTAATGGGTATACAATGGCATCTCATTGTGGTTTTCATTTAGCAAATGGTTAATGATATTGAACATCTTTTCATGTGCTTTTTTGGCCATTTGTATATATTCTTTGGACAGATGCTTCTTCAGGTCTTTTGTCCATTTTCTAAATTGTTTTTGTCTTTTTATTGTTAAGTTGAAGAAGTTTTAAAAATAAATTCTGAATATTAAAACTTCATCGGATATGTGGTTTCCAGATATTTTACCCCATTATGTAGGTTGTCATTTTACTTTCATGATAAAATCCTTTGAGGCGTAAACGTTTTTAATTTTGAAGAGGTCCCATTTATCTATTTTTTTCTTTTTTGCTTGTGTTTTGGGTGTAAAGTCTAAGAAAACCATTTCCTAATAGAAGGTCCTGAATATGCTTTCTTATGTTTTCTTCTGGAGTTTGATAGTTCTCGTTTTCACTAGGTTTTGACCCATTTTGATTTTTTTTTTTAATATGGTATAATGTAGGGATCTTTCTTTTCTTTTTTTTCAAATGGGGATCCAATTTTCCAGCACCATTTTTTGAAGAAACTATTCTTTCCCAATGGAGTGGTCTTTGCCCCCTTGTCATAAATCATTTGACCATAAATGTGAGGGTTGATTTCCGAGCTCTCAATTCAATTCCATTGGTCTATATGTCTATCCTTGTGCCAGTACCATGCTGTTTTGAAGACTGTGGCTTTGTAGTAAGTTTTAAGATCAGGAAGTGTGAGTTCTCCAACTTCTTCTTTTTCAAGATGACTTTGACTATTCAGGGCTGCTTATCCTTCCATATTAATTTGATGGTTGGCTTTTCCATTTCTGCAAAGAAGGCTGTTGGACTATTGATTCAGACTGCATTGACTATATAAATTGCTTTTAGTAGGATTGACATCTTAATAATTAATCTTCCAATCCATGGGCATGGACTATCTTTTCATTTATGTAGGTCATCTTTAATTTATTTAGTATTGTTTAATAGTTTTCTGTGTAGAAGCCCTTTACATCCTTGATTAGATTTATTCATAGATATTTGATATTTTAGCTAATGTTGTAAGTGGAATTTTCCCCTTGATTTCTTTCTTCTGATTGTTCATTGCTTGTATACAGAAACACTACTGATCTTGGGGTATTGCTCCTGTACTCCACCACTTTTAAAAATTCATTTATTTGTTCTAGGAGCTTTTATATGGATTTTTCAGGATCTTCTGTATATAGGATTATGTTATCTGTATAAATAGGAAAAGCTACACTTATTCTTTTCCTATTTGGATGCCTTTTATTTCTTTTTCTTGCCTAATTGCTCTGGCTAGAACTTCCTTCCAGTACACTGTTGATTAGTAGTGGTAACAGTGGGCATCCTTGTTAATCCTTCCTGATCTTCAGGGAAAGCTTTCAGTCTTTCCCTATTAAGGAGGATGTTATGTGTGGGTTTTTCAGCAGATGGGGTAAGATAGGGAATAGGTAGTAATGGCTTAAAATTTACAGAGTTCATATTGGAATGATGAAAATGTTTTGGTAGTGGATGGTGGTGATAACATACAATAGTGTGAACATAATAAACAATACTGAAATATATATTTGAATGTGGTTAAAAGGGGAAGTGTTAATGTAAGTGTGTGTGTGTGTGTGTGTAAATAGAAAAAATTTTTAAATTCTGTGGAACTGCACTACAGTGATCCCTATGTTAAACCATGGACTCTAGTTAATTGTATAATTTTTAAAATGTGCTTTCATCAATTGAAACAAATGCCTTATACCAATATATGGTGTTAATAATAAGGTGGCATATTGTAATCCTGTGTTTTATGTATGATTGCTCTGTAAACCCACAACTTGACTAATAAAAAAATAATAATAATAATTGCAAAACAATGATGATGATGACTATGATGATAAAAGCAAAGTATTTAAAAGGCTCATTCTTTCCCAATGGCACATCTGAACTTATCATCATATCAGTTTTCCCACTTTTCTAAGTTTATTCTGTATCCTTTCAGTTTGTACTGTGTCTTCCATGTGAGAGTGCTTTCATATTATTTTTCTTACTCAGTTAGGTGATGAGAAACCCATAGTTTTTCACCCAAACTCTAACATTTTGTGTTAAGATCTGCACTGTAAGCATTTTGAACTGGAGACCATGATAGCATGTGCATTATATTTCACAAGCCATCAGCCAGAAACTTATGTTTATTTCTTTTCATAATGTGTAAAACATAGAACTTAAAATTTTCCAATTTATATCACTTGTGTCTGGATGGATAATTATGTCATTAATAAACACCATGTCTAAGAGTAGCATGTAGAATATTCATTTAGTAAAATACATGGAAAACTGTGCCAATATAGGACCATGAATGATGTAAAGGGCTAAGCCCTAATAAAGACCATGCCTGCTAAAGTGTGCATTTGACTGGTAGACACAGAAAAGAGTCTGTGTTCACAAAGCAACACTTTGTGCCAAAACCTATAACAAGATGTTTGGCTCATTGCCATTAGAGTAGATTCTACCTATAGCTCTTGTATTTTTGCAATGGCTTCAGTTCTATCACATAATTTCCATAAAGAAATTATTTGAAAGTACAAAATATAAAAAGAGAAATTATAGTAAAATTTTTAGTCAAATCACTAGGTTTGGGATATATTCTATTCCTATCACCATCGCGCTGTTTCTTCTTTCAGAGGAGCTCCTTTGAATTATGGGCTTAGAATAAAATAAAATAAAATAAAAAATAAAATAAAATAAAATAAAATAAAATAAAATAAAATAAAATAAAATAAAATAAAATAAAAAGCAGCCTGACTTTCATTAGACCCTAATTTAATGATTTCATTTTCCTAAATCTGTTCCAAATTCTGACCCATTGTGATTTCATGCCTAAATCATAGTTGGGGAAATATAAGTTTATGAAATGCCATGTTCTTGAGAAATGTTAAGGGCCTGAATTGATTGCAATCATTGCAAAAGGCAATTCACATAGAATTGGGATCTAGAAATATATTGATCTTGAGTTTATAGTATAAATCAAAATTAGATTATTCAAAAATATTTCTTTTAAATGACAGAAATAAATTTTAGGCTTACAATAAAATTTAAGAGAATATTTCTAGGGGTACCTAGCACAGGTTGTGATCAAATTATTGCTCAAATGAATGTATGAGGAAAAAAGAATTGCAGTATTCCATTGTTTTGCATTGGATTAAAGAGAGCCAGAAAGTCCTGGAAAAATTTGATGTGTTAATTTATAATCCTATATTCCAATTGTACTAGCCAATAAAGATAAATGTAATCTTATGGAAATATCTTTGTTTTATCATATGCTAGTTTTTGGGTACTTTTGATACAGTGGACCACATGCTTCTTCCAAAGGTTTCCTCTTTTAGAATCTGTGGTGCTATGGTCTAATTTTTTTTACTAACCATTCACAATGTTTTGGCAAACATCTCCTACTCTAAACTATCGCTAAATGGTGGTGCTTTCTAAAAAACTTTCCCAATTTATTTCTACTCAGCTTCAGTCTTATAACACTACAAGCATATTTGTCTTATCAACTTGGCACCTCACTGACTCATAGATGTCAAACTTCACATGTTTAGGATAAAAAAAATTACTCTCCCAGTCTTTTCTATCTCAAAAAGTGGAACCATCATTCACCCAATTCTTCCAGAGAAAATTTTATGAGGTATGCTTGATTTCTGTCTTTTCTTCACTATCCCACTCCAATATCTAATCAATCCATCAACAGCTGCCATCACTTATTGCTCCATAATATATCTCAAATCTTTCCCCCTTTTCTATATCTCTCCCTTCAATCTCCTAATTTAAGCCCTTGTAATGGAAGGTTAAGAATTAACAAATAATTATGTATACTGAAACATTATATAGATGCTTTTTAAATTAAACAAAAGGGTTGATATCCTAAATTACTGAATCTGGCTAGACTGACTTCACCGTTTGTATGCAGCCATTTACAACAAAAACCTGCCATTGTAATGATTACTTCATACTGCTCTGACCTTTGTATATATATGGGCATTTCTATTGGAAGGGTGACCACCCCACCCTCCTCTGTCTGATATTCTTATTTAAAACCTTGTACCTGGAACTTTGTTTTCAGCATCCTCCTTTCTTGGACACCTAGATCTATGATAATGGTTCTCTTTTTACCCTTAAATTTACCCTTCCTAATAATCTTATTTCTACACTCTTCTCCAAGTCTCTTCCATTGTTTTTTCCATTCAGGCTGCAGCACTCCCTTTAGTATATCTTCTAATTCTAGTCTTTTGGTAACATATTCTCTCAGTTTTTGTTTGTCTGTGAAGAATTTGAACTCACCCTCAGTTTTGAAGGACAGTTTTTCTGGATAGAGTATTCTTGGCTGGCAGTTTTTCTCTTTCAGTACCTTAACTACATCATACCACTTTCTTCTCACCTCCATGGTTTCTGCTGAGGGGTCGGCACTTAATCTTATCAAATTTCCCTTTTATGTGATGCTTTGCTTTTCTCTTGCTGCTTTCAGAATCCTCTATCTCTGATATTTGTTATTCTGAATAGTAGGTATCTTAGGGTAGTCTTTTCAGATTTATTCTGTTTGGAGTGTGTTGTCCTTCTTGGATACTGATATTTATGTCTTTCATTAGGGTTGGGAAGTTTTCAGCCATTATTTCCTCAAATATTCTTTCTGCCCCTTTTCCATTCTCTTCTCTTTTTGGGACACCAATAATGTGTATGTTTGTGTGTTTTGCATTGCCATTAAATTCCCTGAGACCCTGTTCCATTGTTTCCATTCTCATTTCTTTCTGTTCTGTCTTTTCCAGTTCAAATGTTCTGTTTTTGAATCACTAATTCTGTCTTGGAGCAATTCAAATCTGCTCCTATGTGTCTCATTCATTGTGTCTCTCATTCCCATAAGTTCTGTTACTTTTCTTTGAAGGCTTTCAAATTGTTCTTTATGTTCACCCGGTGTCTTCTTAATATCCTTTATCTCTTTAGTCATATTTTCTTTCAGTTCTTTGAATTGATTTAGGAGAGTTGGGTGGTTAGCACTGATTGTCTTAAATCCTATATCTCTTAAGTATATTTTGTTTGTTCCTTTGGCTGGGCCATGTCTTCCTGTTCCCTAGTATGGCTTATAATTTTTTGCTGATATTTAAACATCTGAATGTGTTGGTGAATTTACTCTGATGGCCAATTTCTCTCTCTTGCTTACTGTTTATTTTCCCAGCTCTTCTTTGATATTTGGTTTGACTTATTCTAAGTCTTTAAAATTACCCAGCTTAACTTATTAAAATCAGGACAGTAATTCACTAATGGGGTGCAGATTTTCTCCTAGGGGTTAGGGTACAGAGAGAACCCAAAGCAGTTTGTGTCCATGCAATTTCCAGGCTGGCCAGCAGATGGTGCTCACCAACACAACTTTCCAAGGATGTATTTCAGTCTCCATTTTCCTGTGTTTTGGTCTGGCCAGAGCCAAGATTCAAAACTGGCTCTGCTGACCAAATTCACTGAACACCCTGACTCCCTTCCCTTTTCCTTTGTAACAGCTGACAGGGAAGAAGATGTCTGTTCCCTTCTCAGTCAGCTGCAATGACCAGGAGTTTTAACCCAGCTTAAAGTCTTGGGGGTGGGGGAGGACAGTCCTTCCCCACTGCAGGGGTTTGGTAACTGAGGTTTGCTGTTTCAGGTTCTTCAAATCTCTGCCCCTCACCCTCCTGGGAGTTGTGTAGAACTATCCTGGTCTGCTGACCCCCAAAGCAGTTCCCTTGGACATCTTTTGGCTCTTTATCTTTTGCTTTTGTAAGAGAGTTGAGCCCTGGCTGCCTATTTTGATGTCATCTTCCTGCAATTCTCTCTGATAATGGTTGTAACTTTGTAACTCCCCTCCATAAGAACCCACCCCCATCCTGGTTCAGCCTCTTAATGTTTATTAATGAAAGTACCTGTGCAAACTGCACCTCAATTACTCATCAGTACCCTAATGTTAAAAATTGGGGAGGCTGTTTTAGGCCATGAGGCCTACTATGCTCCTTTGCTTGTACAATCAGAAAACTTTTTCTCTCTTTCAAACCCCTGTGTCTCAGGACTTGGCTTTAAAGATGCATTGGGAGAAAACAATCTGCTTTTGCTCAGTATCATCATCTGTGTCCTGGGTTACTGCAAAAACCTCTCTATGTCCCTATATCCACTTTTTTCTCCTTCCAGTCTATTCTTTCCATAATAGTCAGAATGGTTATTATTATTACTGACTTGCTAAAAGCAGTTCATTGGGTTCCAATCCTAGTCTTATAAGACCTTGCACATCCTTCCTCCTTCCTACTTCTCCAGCCATGTCTCATATCATTCTCTCCCCACCCCACTCCCAGTTTACCAGACTGCAACCACACTGGCCTCCTTACATGCCACGTATACCTAATATTTCCTTTCGCATTGTCTTACATTTGTTTTTTGCTTTGTGATATTCCTCCCCCTGCTCTTGACAGAGTTGGCTTTTTTTACCTTTCACATCTCAAATTATTCCCTTGCCTTCTCTGACCATTCAGTCTTTATAGTAAAAGCATAGCTCCTTACCATCAGTTACTCTGTTACATTCCTTGCTGACTTGCTTCATAATACTAATTACAATCCATAACTATCTCCTTCTTTCTTTCCTTGCTTCCTTCCTTCTTTCTTTCTTCCTTTCCTTCCCTGTTTCCTTTCTTTTTCCCTCACTTTAAATGTAAGCTTCCTAAGGTCAAGAAACGTGTCTATCTTGTCTGCTGCCTTAAGCCCTCACATTGCAAGTATTCAATGATTACATGTTTCATAAATAAATGATACCCTAAAGAGCACTTCTCAGTAGTAGTTTAAATTGTATAATCAAATAATAACCCCATTTTTTCTCAATATCTCAAATGGTAACAAAATCTACAACCAGCTTTGTCTTATTGCGTCATGTCTAGAAATCATAAATTGTATGAATTTACAAGGTACTACTTTATCTCGTTTGGGATAAGTGGTGATATTAATGGTTGGGAATGATTACTTTAATTATATAGTTCATATTATTTAAATACGGCAGTGCTGAAATAAAAAGCTGCTAATATCCTGATAATTGCTGGACCAATTGTATGGTAACAAATTAAAGCATTTATTATTATTATTTGCCATTTGTTGAAGTCGAGTAGTGAGATTAGCTCTATAGAGAAATATTTAAGAAAACATAGAACCTTGCTACAAAAAACTGTGATGATTTAAGGTTGCATTTTCCTTACTCCTTTTTTCCTTCATTTCCTCTCTTTTCCTTCATATCCTTGTAAGAGTAGCATATTCTGAGCATTCTCAGTGCTCTCTACAGCAGATGTTAGCATACATATGCTAATTCAACACACTTCCTTCCTACTCATTCCTAAATTCACAACATCTTCAGTGTTTTCTAAACAAAAACACTCAAACTATTTAGATCACAAATACTGATATGTGCTTAGGGAAAACTTAGCTGCAGGGAAAATGCATTTTTTCCCTGAAAAGTTTTGAAGTTTTTCTAAAATTGCTTGAGGTCCGAATCTCACTTTTATCAGAGATTTCATCCTTATTGCATGGATGTCAGGAAAGGAAAGTATTTATATCTGATAAGAAAACAAAACATATTTATACATAATTGTTTAAATATATTCCTTAATGTGAAGAATATTTTAAGTGATAAAGGATATAACCAAGCAAGTGAATAAAACAATATGAAGCTGTGGCCTGAAGAATCATCCTTGCAATGTTTCTCTTCAGAATTACCGTTTTTTATTTTCAGAAGACAATTATTATCACTTCACTTTTCAGGTCCTGTAGTAGTTTATTCATTCATTCAACATTTTTTGAGCACTCATTGTGTGTAATACATTATAATATACAATTTGAAAAATACAAAAATTATTGAGGCCCAGGAGCTCCCCTTAAATAACTTATAGTTTAGGTGACTAGCCAATGAACATGCTTGACTATAATTCAAAGTAAAAGTAATGAGAAACATTAAGAGTTGTAGAAATAAAATACTTTGAAGTGGATCTTGAAGAATGGAAAATATTTGATGGATATCTGGCTTGATGATGGGAGACAGAAAGAACAACATGAATAAAGTCAGAGGTAAAAATATATGAGAAGCTGCCTTCAGAAATAAATAGAATAGTTTGCCTGGAAATACAATTCAGGAAAGAGAGTGTTGGGAATAAGAATAAAACTATATATTTGGGCCAATTTAAGAAAGACCATGAATGCCAAACTAACATATATTTGCTTTATTTTATATGAAATTAGGAACCATTGACATTGGTCAAGTAGGGGAGGTGCTTGGTTACATGTGGTTATATAAGATTAAGATGACAGACAGGACAGATCCCAGTGAAATGATTTAGAGACAAAGAGATCAAATAACAACTTATAAAAAACAACTGAGATGACAATTAAAGATTTGCACTTAGATGTTGTATTAATCAGCCAAAGGGATGCTGATGCAAAGTACCAGAAATCTATTGGCTTTTATAAAGGGTATTTATTTGGGGTAGAAGCTTACAATTACAAGGCAATAAAGAGTCCAACTCAAGGTACCATAAGAGGTACTTTCTCACCAAGATGTTTGCTGAAGTCTGTGAAGATTCAGTCTTCCATCTTCTTAAGGCTCCATGGTCTCAGCTTCTTCCCATCTCAGCTGTAGGCTGGCATAGGGCTCGTCTCTCTTCCCAGGGCTTGCTCAGCACTGCAAACTACCAGGCAAATGGCTTCTCTCTCTTCCCAGTGCTTCTGGATCCTCTTTTCTGTCTATGGAGCTCTCTTTTCTTGTGTATGTGTTTCTGTGTTCTCCTTGGGTGCACGTTTATAGCCATTTATATAGCCCACCAAGTGGGTAGGGACTGAACCGTGCATGCCCTAATGACATAGTTGAATCAAAGCCCTAATCTTAACATAATCAAGTAAACACAAAGCCTTTGAATTTACTACAATAATCAAAGGGTATCACACCCAGAGGAACAGACCAGTTTACAAACATAATCAATATCTCTTTTTGGAATTCATAAATAATATCAAACTGCCACAGATGTCAACTGTTAAATGAATAAAAGAGAATAGTTGTGATAAATATTATATAGATTGGATAATATTTGAAAATAGATAAGCTTTGAAAATGGGACAATGGAGATTTTGAACCTGGATGCGTATGGGCAAGTGTTCCTATAAGTTATACTTGACAAGTGAGAGGAGTTGCAGGTATGAGTGGAAAAATAATAAAATCATTCAATGTTCATTATGTGTATAAGTATATCCAGTTGGCCGACGGTAATGTGAGACTCAAGCTGGGATAGGTGAGCCAGAAAAATAATTCTGTTAGTTCCTCTGCACTCATTATAGTTTTGGGAAGTAGTATTTCATGATTTAACTTCTTTAGACCTTCTTGGTGATGAAAGGGAGAAAAGTTGTTTGACCCAATTACCCATGTACCACTAAAATGCCATTCTTTTTGTCTTTTTTGTTGTTGTTATTCTCTTGTCACTGTCCTTCCCAGTAAGAGGAAGCACATAATATGTCACACTTATCATTAGAAACTCATGAGGTGAGTGCTATTATCACCATTTTACAATTGAGAAAATTGAGTCATAGAGTAGTTAAGTAACTTGCCTATGATCACACAGCTAGTGAAAGGCAGGTCTAGAATTCCTAATCAAGATCCCCTAACTAAAGCTGTGAGGAGTTAATCCAGACCTGAAATTAGTCTCATGACTCTAAATCTGTTATAAGGTACATGGAGTGTGTGCCATTTGGCTTTCACATGTCTACTGAGTTTTGGCCTTTACCATTAATCCTTACTTTAGGCAATGAAGTTCAATTTACTTTGCTGGCCTTGGGGCTGTGCTCCATTCTTTTGACAAATCTCTCTTAAACCAGCAAATATTTTGCCAAGCTCTCTCTACAGTGGATTTGACACTGATCTACCTAACTTCTGCCAATAATCTGGGATTTCCTTTAACCCAGTTTGATGGTGTCAGAAGCATAGCTCTTTAACATATCTGAATACCTAGAGATTCCCTTTTCCAAAGATAATCCTATTGAAACCAATAGGAAAGCCAACTAGAATAAAACTGTGTTGCCAAATTGTGCATCCTCCTGGGAGGGAAGCCTTTTTCCCTGTCTCTCTTTATTCCTGCTCATTCATCACTTCTCCAGGCCTGCTGATGAGTACTGTGTGTCTTACATTACATTACATTACATAGTAAACTTAAGGTTGATGCATTCAGAAGGGAGTTTAATTATCTTACCCAAGAAATGCTATGATGGGCATCTTTCTGCTCAACGAGGGTAATAATTTTCAACTCAGATCCCAAACAATAAAGTGTATTTTTTTTAATCAAAGAAGCATTCTTGTTAGAGTCTTCCCATTGCTATAGTACAGGAAAGAATGCAGAGACAGTTGACTGACAAACCCTCAGAATCATGTGAGAAGATAATGTAGGTTGGTAGAAAAATAATGGACTTTGAAATTTGTTTTATGACCATATGCAGGCAAATTATTCTGTCAGTTTACTTAAAAGTAAAGTGAAAATAGCAACTATTTTGTATAGTTTTTGTGAGACTTGAATGAGCTAATTCTTCTAAAATACCAAGTAAAGTTCGTAGAATTTGGTGAAGTCTAAATAAATGACAGCCATTATCATCATCATCATCACTTTTATTATTAAGCAGAGCTTCACTCCATGCAGAAAAGCTATTTCTCAATGATAAGAGCTAGCATTAGGCATTTACAAGAGCATATGGAAAAGAATCAACCTTTGATATAGATGATAATCAAATTTAAAGTTCACTTTCAGCAATTTCAAATGGAGAAATGCAGCATTTTCTGCAAATAGAGGGAAAAAGAAAGAAAAAAGTGACATACTGGCACATAAAAAAAGAATAGCATGTGACAAAGTAAAGAATTTCAGCAAAACTTAAATAACAAATGCTTGAGAGAAATATAGCCGGTAACATAAAACAGGCAAGTCACTACTAGAGGCACCGGATCCTACGGTCATGGCAGATAGCCCTGGAGTTTGGTGCCTTGCCATTGGCCCTACTTTGGAGTTTGTGCTTCTGAGTGTGACAGAGTTGAACTCAGTTGTGACTTCTCTACACATGCCTCTTCTGTCCCTTCTAGTTGAACCTATAGTTGGTGCTGGAGTTGGTAGTTATATGCCCAAGAGACTTGAATCTCTGGGCTGTCCATGTGCCATCTGGGTCCTGAGCCTTAGTGGAGTTGCAACACCTACTCTCCAGTTCGTTGGGCTCATCCAGGACAACTAACAAGGAAGTGAGGATGGACAATCACCACACCAAGGAACCGAGAGAGTCTACAACTGCAAGCAAGAGAGTCCCATCCATCAGGCATATGGGATTGAAGCCCCCTCTCAATTTGAGGTGGAGTGGGCATCACCATCCAAGAATCCCTAGGATTGGGGAATAAACTATGGACTAGAGTGGACTTACTGGTATTCTACTACGAACTTATTGTGATTCTAGCAATAGAAGAAATTATATCATTGATGTGGAGACAGTGGCCACTGGAGGTGCTGAAGTCAGGGAGAGGGAAAAAGAGGTGTAATATGGGGGCATTTTCAGTACTTGGAATTGTCCTGAATGACATTGCAACAACAGATACAGGCTATTATATATCCTGCCATAATCTACAGAATTGAGTGGGAGAGAGTGTGAACTACAATGTAAACTATAATCCATGCTTAGTGGCAATGCTCCAAATGTGTTCCTCAATTGGAATAAATGTACCACACTAATGAAAGAAGTTGTTAATGTGGGGAAAAGTGGGAGGTGTGGGGAGTGGGGCATATGGGAATCCTTTATATTTTTTTATGTAACATTTTACATAATCTAAGTATCTTTTAGAAAAAATTAAAAATATATTTTAAAAAAACAGCTACTAACTCTTTATTGAGGAGGAATTAGAACGTCATATGAAAACCTCGTTATATAATACTCTTGTAGATATGATTATGCTTTAGTTACTTTTAACATTTAGTTTCATGTACTTTTCATTCTCTAGTGTAAATTGTTTTCTTTATTAATTGCCATGATTGTTTCAATGAACTGCTATTACATGGACAGACTAGACTTTATTTTCTAATTGTAGCTAAGATTTTCATGCCCCGACTGGACAAACTATGTAGCTGTATCCTTGTGGTTATACTATTAATCATTAATCAAGGGAGCACTACTTAAGACTCTTATACAGTATTTATAATATTGAATCACTTTTTTTCCCCTTTAGAAGACAGTGACGAGATTTTTATCAGCTCTTTAGCCTTTTAGAAAATGTATCATTAAGTATAGTGTAGGTTAGGCTACTGTAACAAAAAAACCCCAAAGTTGAATTGTCCTAAAACAACAAAGATAAGTTAATTTCTTGTTCACATTACATGCCAGTTGAGAATCAACTGCAGCTCTGCTCCATGTTATTTTCAGTCCAGTACCCAAGCTAATATCATGTCTCATAATAATAGGAAAAAGGAGATTTTAATGAGGCATGTATGGGTCCTTACATCTTCTCAGATTCTAATGTTTAATTGGCTAAAGTAAATTATGTTTCCTAGCCTGACATCAATAGGTAGGGGATGCATAATACTCCCAAAGGGAGATATGGCTAACGTTTTTAACAATAATATAATCTGTCATAGAGAATCGCATTACCCTTTGTCCCATCAAATGTATATTTTTCTTCCTTCTTAGAGTCACTTATTTTCTCATATTCTTGTAAACATGTAACATTTTATTATTATTTTTCTTTTAAGTTTATAGTTGACCAAAAGTTAACTTTATTTTTCATACTAAATAAGCTTATTTGTAGCTCTGCTACTTTACTTGTTTAGGAAGTCTAAAAGCACAGGAGGTAAAGAGTAATGTTAAATTAATAGTAGTTTTTCTGTACATCACAAAGCATATATAGAAAACTTATGGTTTGGATTTTCACTCTGTGTAACGACCAGATAATTTCACCTTAAATCTTTGGAAGGTTTACTTCATAACTCAATGACATACAGTGCTAATTTAAAGAGAGAGAAGAGCAGAATGGCATTTCTGGGCCTAAATTTGAATGAAGTTACTTAATTTTTAAAAAATCCTTTAACAGTGGCATTTTATAGTAAAATTATGTAATTAAAGACACTTCCTTTTGTGTTTTAAAATATCTTTCTCTGTAATACTAAATGGGACTTTCCTCTAACTCTTCGAGATCTGTGATGTATATATGTTTGTAGAGTGAGGTCTTGAGGGTAGAGATATACAGGAGGAAGGTGTATATCAGAATAGGAACAAACCATTTATGGTCTCATACAATGAACTCCTCCTATTTCCTTTCACCTTGATGCCAAATACCTGAGTCTTGAGATTCTCATTTAAATGAAAATTTAAATGATTACAGGATAAGTTCATTCTGGGTTACACAGACACACACACACACACACAGAGAACTATGATAAGAAAGAGAGCATAGAGTAATGGTCTGCAAACTATGGCCCATGGGCCAAATATGGCCCTCTACTAGTTTTTGGCTGCCAAACCAAGAATGCAGCCATTTTTAAATGGTTGGGAAAATATCAAAAGAAGGAAAAATATTTCATGGACATCTCATGAAGTGTGAAAACCACATATGTAGTTCAAATATCAGTGTCCATAAATAAAGTTCTATTGTTACAGTCATGGTCACTTGCATTGTTTATGATTGCTTTTCACACTACAACAGCAGAGCTAAATCGTAGTAAAGAACCCATGTGACCGGCAAGGCCTAAATTATTTACTATGTGGTCCTTTATAGAAAGAGTTTGCTGACCTGTGACTTAGATGAGTTCTTACATTAAAATTATTAAGAAGCCTGTGCTGATACTCACAGGTATAAACCTTTTAACACTGAACCATTTTTGGAAATCAATGTTGCTGTCACTGTATGTGCACCTGTGTGTGTGTACTTGTATTTGACAATGCACATAATATGGGGAAGTTCCTTGACTGAAAAGATTATTTTACCTGACTTGACTCATTCCTGCTACAGGCCCATTAAACAGTGTGGTTTCCTTGCCTGTAGAATCTGAAGTCTTTCCAGTTTTTCTTTTTTCAGTTTGCATTGTTATAATTTTTGGCCTGAAAACGACTCCCAGACTAAGGCTGATTCTGAGGCTTCAGGGTTATTTCATTTACAATGGTAGTTTTCCAATTTTTACTTTTCAGATTCTATTTAATTCATAGAATACAATGACCTAGTAGTGTTTCCTTTTAGCTATCCAAAAGAGCTCATAATTTTAATATTCTACTGCTTTAAGTAGTAATTTGACTAGTTTTGAACATTTGGAGACAAGGTGTTCTCTAAATTTTCACTTTAAAAAATACAATACTATATAACAAATTGCAGACAATTTTCCTTCCATTTATATTTGGAAAACACATGAAAATCATTTTTAAGCAATCTAACACTTTTATTTAAAAAATTCAAATAACTGATTAATCAGACCCTCTACCACTAAAAGGGAAAGCTTTTTTTTTTTAAGTTGCGTTGGTTAGGAACTTTGGAAAATGAACCATTTAAAATGTTTATTTTCTTCTCTTGAATGCAATCTCCTTCTTGTACTATTTATTTTGGAAAATGCCCTATTCTTATCTGGCACTCACCAATTTTAGTTACCATAACCTTCATACTGACAGTTACTATATGGCATTTCTATTTAATTTTCCTAATAAATTTCTCCCCCCTTTCTTTTCCTACCAGTATATTTCTATCATGAAACTTAAAGGTGTCATAGGTTGGTTAAAATTTTTTTTCATGAGTTCCTTCTTGAATCGGGTATAATGAAATGTCAAGTTTCACAAATCTAAAAGTTAACATAAAATAAAGGGGGAATAAAATAAGCTAATCAAACGCATTGCTGTTGATCAGCTTTGCCTGCATTCTAGCATCCTATAAGGCTTCAGAGGAATATGGCAAAACATAATTACAAATGTATATCCTTGTTAGATAATATGCACACAACTGAAAATTTTCCTAGTATATGAAATTGTGTTTCTATAATATGCTAGCCTGTGTCTAGGTGCTTCATGTGCATGATCACATTTGACCCTCTCAACACACACTATGAATATCATGTGGCACAGGTTTTAATTTCCATGCGCAGATGCTGAGACAGCATTTTGGAGATATCTTTTAGAGATCAATACCTGTGAAATGAAGAATGGGCAAAGCTATTATTTAAATAGTGATAACAGACCTGAAAATATCTCAGCCAGCCAGGTGAGGATATCTGGAGTCAGTATTACCTTTTGTAATTGAACTGCAATGTGCCAAAATGGCCAGGCCTCTTTATCCTGTCTCTTTCATCCACCAGATGCAGGCTTCCCTGGGCATGACTGGAAGGCAGGACTTCCACTGAGGTGGCTCCCTGCCCCTAAAGCTGGAGACTTTGTGCTGACCGTACTTCCTACTTGGAGTGGTAGCTGTGTGCTGTACCTTCCTCTCTACCCCAAGGCACTAATATTCCTCCCATTTTACATTTGTAATTGAGAAAACAAAGACCCATAGATGAAACACAGCTAAGGAATGGCAAGGTGGGACTCAAACTCAGATCTAAGTTCAAACTTTCTGCTTTTACAGTGATCTCTGAGTTAATAGTTGGCTGACCTAATGCTGTCATTCTTTTTGTTCAAGTCTTCATCAGTTAAAAAAAAAAGCCATTCTGCTCTACATCTCAAAATCACATGGAGGGCTTTGGAAAACAGAGTTCTGGATCCTAAACCCTGAGTCTCTGATTCAATAAGCCTGGGGTGGGACCCAAGAATTTGCATTTCTAACAAGTTCCCACATGATAAAGCAGAAAACAAAATGATGCTAATTTTGGCAGTCCAGGGACCATTCTTTGAGAATAAGTGTGCTACAGCTATTACAAATCACCATTTCCCATTCCCTGTTCTACAACCCAGTCCACCACACCTAAGAATCGATATAATTGTGATGTCATCTTTTTCTACTTTTAACATTCCATTTTCTACCAGCAATGGGATCCTTTTTTCCATTTGATCACTAAGGAATCTATTCCCAGATTCTCATTCTGAGAGTCTATTTTCAACTGTCTCTTCTGTAACTAACAGCTTTAGTTTGGATCCCCTGAAAAGCAGATCCCAGGCAAAGATTTGTAATTTATTTGAGAGGTGTAGAAGTCTGCGCCCAATCAGGAGACAGAAACCACCCAGAAATTTGAGCAGGGCAAATTTAATGTAAAGAAGTATTAGCTGTAAGAGGTAATTTCAGTAATGGGGAATAGCTAGTAAGGAGTAAAAAGAATACTAAAAAAATATGGAAAATATACGGCAGATATGAGGAGCAGCCACTAGCCCTAAAACTAAAATAGAGTGCCAAAGGAAGGTCCTCTGGTAGAGGAGCCTACCATCACCACCATACACCCCTTGCCTGGACTGAGATCCAAACCTTGTGGAAGAGGATGCAGCTCAGTCATTCACTGAGGCACTGAAGATGCCATGGGAGGATAAAGGGAAGTCATTCAATGGGAGGTTTTGCACCAATGCCACTTTACTATGATGCCACTCCTAGGCTCCTAAGAACTGCCATGGAAAATCACTCATGGAGGTGCCATTCTGCCATAAAACCACCTGAGGTGTGCCAAGAGAAGCTGTTCATAGGGAGTTGGCTACCAGATGCTACAGAATCCTCATGTGCTGCTATAGTTTATCTATGAGAGCACTCTGGAATCAAGAGGAGAAATCCCTTCCTCTCCAGTTTATTTCCAGTGTCTTCTATGGACAAAACTTAACATTATGCCAATGGCAAAGCGGAAATATATATATATACACACACACATATGGTCCAGCTCCATTATTGCAGAGCAGGAAATAAAGGATGGATTTGGAGCTAAGAGGCAATAAATTGAAAACTGGCATAGAAAGCATAATGTGGGAATGCAGAAGTTAGAGAAGAAAGAACCTTCATTAATGAATAGGTTACAGTTTTGGACAACAGGAAGATGGTCTGGAGTGCAGACTCAGAGTTGCCCTACAAAATGAAAGGAAGCTAGGGTTCTTTTTAACAAATTTCCTTTCCTCATTGGTTGAAGGTCATGCCTAGGGTTGCTCCTTGGCTTGTACTTCTGCTCTGCCCATGCAAGCCAAAGTCATACTGTGACCCGAGAATGGCCCCAGGCACAGAGTCACAGGAAGCAGTAGTGTGCAGAGAAACTTTATGAGGCAACTACTAGGACAGGGCAGGAGAATATGGGCTGGCACAGCATCAACAACATCTGCTGTAACTTCATAAAATTCTAATTAAACAGGTGCTACTAATTCAGTCAAAACAAGAATAAAGTGGAAAACAAAAGAAGCATATACCTATACTTCATGTTAAATAAAATTGTCTAGGCATTTCACATAGTTGGTACAAATTCTACAACTTCTGCCTGAGCACTATTATAATAGTAATGGTTAACAGTTACTGAATGTCTGCCATGTCTGCCATGTTCTAGGCACAGTGCCAAATACTTTGCTTACCTCATCTTTTGCTCATAGTAAAAGAAAAATGCAAGGTACTATTTTTCTTATCACCTCAGAGATAAAGAAACCTGGGTTTAGAAAGTTTAGAAAGTTTGCCTAGGTTCCCTAAAATAGTGATTTACAAAGCTGTTACTCAAATCTGGCCCTTAGATTCCTATTCCCACACTCCTTACCAATAGGCTGTGCTACATTTGTGTTTTCTTTGTACATTGTACTCACTCACAAAATGTGCATCAATGATGCTGCCTTTTGAACTAGACCTCCGAAATTCCATCATCTGAGAAATATTACCTGACATTCTTAGATATTATAAACTGCTAGATTTGTCTCCTTGCTTCATATGTCTTCAAATTTAAATCATTCTGTATTCTGCTAACTTCTTCATCTCTCTGAAATACTTGCTTCCTTATATCATTTCTCTGAACAAAATCAATGCATTCTGATTCAATCCTGTTCACCTATTCCAATCCAAATTACTTATTTCACCTCATTTTTTTCCAGCTCGTTTCCTACTCCCTTATATTGTTTTATTTTCATAAGTGAACGTCTCTCTTTCTTCTTCTTCTTCTTCTTCTCCTCCTCCTCCTCCTCTTCTTCCTCCTCCTCCTCCTCCTCCTTCTCCTCCTCCTCCTTCTCCTCTTCCTCCTCATCTTCCTCCTCCTCCTCCTTTTTCTTCTTCTTCTTTAGGCAATGGCGTAAAGAGTTTATTAAGAATTGAGAAAAAGGAAAAGTACACATCTGAGACACGGGTGTGTGGGCTGTGCTACAGGCTGAGCTGCGCATGGGGCGTCGGGGTAGGCCTTTTGAAGGCCTGTCCTCCTCCCCCCTTGCCATATTAAGGAGGGATCTCAACTATCCCCTCTCCTAATTATACCTTCATCTGTCTGCTTTCCGGGCACCAATAGGGAGGCTTTTCTGTTTGCAGGTATCCAGGACTTCTTTTAAGTCCATGAGTTTCAAATGGGACCTTGTGACCAGGGTCTTTGGCAGGCTTCTCGGCTGCAACAGTTATAACTTTATTCTCAACCAGCTGCCTTCCCTCAGGAGGTTTCTGGGCAGGGTATCATGGCTATTGAACGTCTCTTTTGATACACAAGATACTAAACTCATTGAAGTCAAAGATTTTGTATTATGGATCATTTATATCCACTACAATGTCGGTACAGGGTTGAGTGCATATTAATTTAATAAGGACTTTTTGAAAAAGGCTATTATTAAAGGTAGGAATAACAACAACACATAGTGGATGTAACACATAGTGGTTAGGCTAATGTGTCAACTCGGCAACGTAATTGTGCCCAGGTGTTTGGTCCAGCAAGCTCTGGGCTAATTGTAATACAAGGACATTTATGGACTTGAGTCACCAGTGAGTTTACTGCATAGATGACTGATTTCATCTACATCAGCCAGGAAGATTGCCGTCAGCAAGGAGTGACACTTTATTCAATCAGTCAAATGCCTTATAAGGGGAAGTGGTTTCAGCATTCAGAGAGAATTTCCCAGCTCGTCTTTAGACAGCCAGCCTTTCCCGGAAAATCATCAAGGACCTTCATTGGATTTTCATTGCAGCCCCTGGTTTGCAGCTTGCCTGTGGAACCTGGACATGTGCATCCCCACAGTCATGTGAGAGACTCTTATAAAATCTCATACTATCTCTCATTCACAGATATCTCCTGTTGATTCTGTTTCCCTAGAGAACCCTGACTAATACAGTGGACTTTTTGGTCTTAAAAAGAAAATTAACAAGAAAATCCCATTAACAAAATCATTGCATTTTTAGAGTGTCCCAGTCAATCAGGGTTCTACTGTACAATGTTCCTTCTCTTTCTGTGTAATTAAAGTGTTCCAAGCAGATTAAATAAGTAAAGATAGAGCTTTCCTTCATTTTATTTTCCTGCTTAAAATCTACCAGCATTAAATGGAGAGACTTCTCTAACCTCTCAGTCAGAAATAATTTTTTCCTCCTCTGCCACAATTCGTGTAGCTTTTAGTTGTAACTACTAAATGCACCCTACAGATCATAGATCACATTCTATAAGACACACATATGTACTTATCCATCTTACTCACTATATTGTGAACTCCTAGAGCCCAGGAACACTGTGATCTTAATTTTGCATCTATTCTCTTACCTAGCAGAATGATTTGTACATAGTAGGCACTCAATTACTATGTGATAGATCTAGTTTGATTTACTGATCACCTGAGAAGTACTTCATAGGATAATAATAATCCTATATGGCAAGGAAAGTTGTTTTCACATGCTGTCATATTCTGTTATTCATCAATAATCAATAATGTGATAATAGAAGATTTCCTTTTCACAAATGTTGAAACTGAGTCTCACAGAGGGTGAAAGTTAATGTAAACAATTTTTGAAAGCTTTAACTATGCTCCAGGTCCTCTACCATATGCTTTATATATTCATTACATTTTATACTCAAAACTATCTTGTAAGGTGAGTATTTCTATTGGATGAGTGAAATGAGGTTTAGGGAGATTATGGAATTAATCCTAGGTGAGACAGTGCAGACTGGGTTGAAACTCAAGTGGTTTTGACTTCCAGAACTATCCTCATTCCAAGGTTACATACTTCCCTAAGATGGAAATAAATAGAAAGCAAGATTCCTGACTGCAAGAAGTTCACAATCTTGTTTTATGAACTAATTCTGAAGGCAAGTGGAGTGAGGACGAGGCAGCTTATGTGATAGTTTCCCTTCCTATAAAATACTCTCTCATCCTAAAGGTCATAATGAGTCTAGAGTAAAGGTCTCAGATTTTAGGGTGCATCATGTTTACCTGAAAAACATATTAAAAAGGCAGATTCCTAAGCTGTATTTGTAGGGTTTCTCTCACTCACAGGTGGCCTCTTCAGGATTTTGTCGAGAGGCTATTTCTCCAAAGATAATTGAAGTGACCAGTATTGAGCTCTGAACTGAATGCATGACCAGACCAAAAGCCTAAGTGGATAAATTGCGTCCCATCTCCCCAGACTCAACTGAAGAGGCAGAAGGAACAGAGCCCTCAGAAAAAAGTAAACCAAACCCATAAACAAACAAAAATGATAGAGAAGACACACTAATTTCCTTTGTTCAAAGTCAGGCTTTTCTTGACCAAATCAGCAGAAACTCTTCATCTCTTAGCAGAAGAGTGAGCACTATGAGGACTTCTAAGAACAACAGATTGTCGAAAGAATTTGCAAGCACAGGAGCATCTCTTCAGATTGTCACTAAGCTAACAGCCTTAGTTAAAGGAAAACAAGAAGGAAGGAAGGGAGGGAGTTAGAGAGGTAGAGAAAGAGGGTTGGAGGTAGGTTTGAGGAAGAAGGAAGGGAGAGGGGGTAGAGAATAAAATGAGATGATGAGAATGTAAGAAATTATAGTAACAAAGAAAAACAAGTTTAGATTTAGAGAAAAATGGAAAAATAACGTGCTCCACTGCTGTAATCTGGAAAGCCAGAGAGGGCAATTCTACTGCATGCTTTATTAAACGGACTTCTCCATTTCTCCCCAGGCTGGACTGCACAGTGGAAATTCATTAGCTTCATTTAAATGCACACCCCAGAGCCCACCTTCAGTTTCCAGCCGAGCACAACACATTTCATATTGGATAAACCCTGGCTCTGACTCTAGAGAATGATTTTTTAAAAAAACTTAAATCAACCTTCATGGAACAGTTTGTATTCTTATGATTTTTTCATTATAGTGAAGAACTTCTCTATGGACAAGGACTGGGAAAAGTCATTATACTAAATAATTCATAACAGAGAATTTTGTTGTAATGAGATCAACAAGGCACTAATGCTCTAGGCCATTGGCCTGGGCTTAGAAATAATTTTATTATTGTAACATTTTTTTCATATTTGTTCTTGTTATAATGGAATTTAACTGTGCACATAAACTTACACACATTTACAACTCACCAATGTATACCAGTAACCTATACTCAAACTTTAAATCATTTTTAATTGCTCATGTTTTACCACCTCATCCAATAAATGACCAGGTTATTTCCTCTATTGATTTTTTTTCCTGCCCCTCTTGGATTATCCATTGGGTCCATTTCAGAGCATCAATCCCTTTCTGTCCTTTAAATATTGGTGATCTTGTCTGAGATCTTCTCTTACCACTGATTTCAGGAGTTAAATTGTCTACTCCCATGGCTTTAATTGCCTTTTATATCTTGGTGACTTCCAGAATTATATTTCTACACCACCTTTCTCTCATAAGTTTCATTTGTATATTATCAAACTGCCTACTGGTTGTCTTGTGTGGATGTAACAGAAACTAATGTCCAAAGCTGAACTTTTCATACCATTCCGAAGGCACACTTTCATCTCCCCCCGTGATTATCAACTCTGAGAATAGCACTGGATTTATCTAATTGTACAGGCCCGTACCCCTTACTCCCTCATCTCTTACTCAAATTACCACCTGTTTTAGTTTGCTAAAAGCCACTGGGAGCAATATACCAGAATTAGGTTGGCTTTTATAATGGGGATATATTAAGTTAAAAGCTTACAGTTCTGAGGCCATGAAAGTGTCCAAATCAAGGTATCATCAGAAGAGCAGCTACTGGCAATCCTGGAGTCCTTTCTCACATGGTAAGGCACATGGAGACATCTCCTTCTTTTCCAGGTCTTGCTCCTTCAGCTTCTGGCTGTTCTGTCTGTGGTTTCCTCTTTCTTGGGTTCCTCTCTCAGCTCCTGGGTCCCTTTTCTCCTCCTCTGTGGCTTTTACTCTGTCTACTGCTTTTAATCCTCTGTTTATAAAGGACTTCAGTAAGAGGATTAAGACCCACCCTGGGTTATGCAACCTACTCAAAGTCCTTTAACAGAAATTATTTAATCAAGAGTTCCCGGGAGGCGAGTATGGCTCAATCGATGGGGCTCCCGTTTGCCATGTGGGAGGCCCCGGGTTCAGTTCCTGGAGCCTCCTGGTGAAGGCAAGCCAGCCCATGCGGCGCGGTGAGCTGATGCAGCAAGACAACCCAACAGGGGGAGACAGGCAGACACGGAAAGATGCGCAGTAAATGGACACGGCGAGCGCGGGCAGCAAGGGGGGGATAAATAAATAAATAAAAATCTTAAAAAAAAAGAGTTCCCAATGCATGTAGGTGTACATGCATAGGAATGGATTAGCTCTAAGAACATAATCTTTTCTGGGATCCACAAAAAGCTTCTAACTATCACACCACCATTAGAGAAACTTTATTAAAGGAGAGAGGAATGCCCCCTTCAACCCAGGGAACCTCAAGACCAGAAAGCTAAAAGCAGCAGTAATGATTAACTTCATTGACGTGGCCTCACCTTCTTCACATGCCATCACAAGCAAAGATGAGAGTGTGTAGGCAAACGGAGAATTCCTGTATGGAAGTCATGAGAAGCCTATTCCTGAGCTTTTGTGAGGAACGACTGGGGAATTTTCAGAAAAATCTGAGAAGACATTTTGGGAAAAGCAACACCTAGCAATAAAGCCTGTAGGAGCTTAAGCCATTATATATCAATAAAAACAAAAACTGGGCAAATGGATGCCACCATTATAATAAATACTTGCATTCAATTCTAGGAACAGAACACTAGGCTATGGAAAATATGAAAATGCTGTAAATGAAAGTAAATATGACTTACAGATCTTTTCAAATTGAACTTGATTTGATTTGATGGAGAATACTTTTGAATATAAGCTGAAGAACTATAATCTTCACATTTTTATCACAGTGATATGGATCTGGGGTAAAAGAAACAAGATCTGAAAAATTAGGATATTTGTCAGTGTAGCTATCAATTTTTTTTTTTCATTTTATGCACTTTTATTACATAGTTGAGCAACCTTAAAGAGTTTATGCTTGTTTTCTAAAGCAGAAATTTCTGGTGTAGGGGCAGAAGTACATGTTGTTGATGAGTTACCTGAACCAGGTAATCTTTTAGGAAATGTCGTAAAGTAGGATGTATGCCGCCTAGTCCTACGTGCTACTTCCCTTTCTTTATACAGTAATTGTTCGTCCATCAGTAACGTCATGACTTGCTTAGACTTTTCCTGGATTGCATCACTAGTTGCCCAGTGACATTCTGGAAGTAAAAAAAAGACTGAATCTGGGTTATAGCTGGGAAGCTATAGGAATGAGGAGAAATTGTGGCAGGCACTTGGACTCCAGGAACAAGTCAAATATTTCGAGATCAAGTATAGGCTTGGCAGCTCTGGGAAATAAGGCACTAAGGATCCAGGCAGTAAGCTGGCTTCCTAATTAGCTCGCTGACTTACAGAGCAGAGTCCTCACCATCATACATCCTCTCCCACATCTCCAGGGTACTGGAGAATAAGGGGGCAAGAATATTCAGGTACTCTGAGGACCACTATAGAATAGAAAAGAATTGCTTTCGTATAGGTAGGTATTCCGAAAAGTTACTACCTGTTACTGTTTCTGAGTAAAGCAGGGCTTTATCACTCAAAAAAAAAAAAAAAAAAAAAAAAAATCAACCATTATTTTTGACAGTGTAGAACTGTAGAATGAGAAATCTTTATACAACAATCAACACCCGTTCCAACTGGAAGCAGGGCAGCTTGCACAGTATGAACCACAATGTCCTGTGATGACTAGTGGCAAAAGTAGACATGCTTCAGATGGAAGAGAATTTCTTTAAAGGAGGCAAAATGTTCAAGCTATGTGAAAATTCATGTTAGTATTCATGTGTTTTGTTTTTTCATTTCATAGTGGAATATATGGGTCATTTGCATGAATACAATTAAAGGAGGCCAAGTCACCGTTAAAGTCAGAGACTACGAAAATGAATATTCCCACTTATTTTCAGCCTGGTGTCTGTCATGGGAGGGAGTTTTCATTGGTTCAGAGTGTTTCCCAAGAGATCAGGGCAATTCAATTTTTCTGATAATGTTTGTAACAAGAATTCATCTCACAACCCAAATTTATGAATAACTAAGAAATTTCATTATATACCTCTAACTTATTGCTATAATTTCTGGTTCCATAAATAATGTCTACAATCATCACTCTCAAATCCTTGCCACCATTTTACATTGTAAGGGCTTTTTCCTTTGTCTAATAAACTTATACAATCTAACAGATATGGGGAAGTTATGCTACCCAAAGTTTTTCGCCCTTTATTATACTATCATCAGCTATCAAACATTTTGAAATACCCAGTATGCTTTTTACCTTTACATCCTTTAGATTTTCCAGACTTAAAAACCACTTCTACATTTTTGGCCCTGGAGACCAGAGAACTGGCAATAGAGCTGATGACAACATTTCTTGGCTGCAACATTCACATCTGACTGCTTGCATTTCTTTTTTTTCCGGGGCTCAGTTGGAACTTTAAAGTCATAGTCACAACATAATAAATGCTGGCTCTTAATCCTCCCTCCCACCCACACTATTAATACCTTACCTGAAAATAGGAGGTTTTTTCTATTACTTCTTATTATCTGTTTACCTGTTGTCTTTGGTGATGACTTGGAGAATTGTCTTTCCCCATTCCAGAATAGCATCTGCTGCTATATGAGCCTACTGAATTATATCCTTGTGGCAAGGAATCCTACACTGTCATAAAGATACCCTTAGCATCTCCCATCATCGTTAGGCACAGAGGAAAGGAATGAACTTGGAACACATAGTTGCAAACAGCCTGAGTGTTGACAAACATCAGAGAGCACATATCCCACTAGTGGTCAGTTCAGGCCTTGGTATCCTTCCAAGGAATGCTGAGAGAACTGGAAGGGATTTAAAGCTATTAAAGACTCCAGCCAATACATTTTTTTTGCAGTAAAATAAAAAATAATGATGTTGAGTTGATATCAACATTACAATTCAGGGTTTATTTTCTTTCACTGAGCTTTTTGAAAGTCCATCAATCACATAGAAATTTAGCAATTGGTAAGCAACATTATTCCTGCAGATCACCTGGGAATTATTGTGCTTTTGTAAATTAACATAGAAGTAAAGCACATCATTTGTATAATGTTTTCAAAATTCAACTTTACTTTGTCAATGTAGATTTAATATAACTCGTAGCATTTATTATAATGCCAATATGGTCTCTGTCATCACGGCCTGTGGTTGGTCTCAGTTGGGAATCATCAGGCTCAACAATTGTCCTCACATCTCAAGTTTGAATGTTCCATGTGGCAGGAAATGCCATGCCCTTCCAGACTGACTCATTTTCAGAATCAAGTTGCTACTAAATCAGTCTTGATAATCACTCCATCTCTGATAACAGGACTCTGCCTAACTCCCCAGAACCAGTCTATTCTGTGAGCCTGTTCTGACAACTGAGTTTCATCCTTTTCTGAGTTCTGGTAAATAACCTAGTAATCACATTTTCTTGATCAGGGCTGTAGACATTTTTTATCTTCACATCTAAAATCACTTATACTTCTAGTTTTATTCTAGTTACATAAATACAACCTAAAATTTCCCCTTTAAACCCACATTCAGAATACAATTCAGTGCTCTTAACTGAGTTCACAATGTTGTGCTATCATCACCATTAGCCATTACCAAAACATTTCCATTGTCCCATCTGAAAATTCTGTACATTCTAAACCTTAATTCCCTATTCCCTATCTCCACTCCATCCCCTGGTAAACTATGATTTATATTCAAAGTCTATGAGTTTGTTTACTTTAATTGTTTCATATCAGTGAGATCATATAATATTCATCCTTTTGCGACTGACTTATTTCATTCAGTGTGATGTCTTCAAGATTCATCCACGTTGTCATACGTATCAGAACTTCTGTACTTTTGAATAATATTCAACGAATAATATTCCATTGTTTGCATATACCACATTTTGTTAATCCATAAGTTAGTTGTTGGAAACTTGGATTGCTTCCATCTTTTGGCAATTGTGAATAATGACACTGCGAACATCGGTATGTAAGTATCTTTTAGAGTCCCAGCGTTCAATTCTTTTGGGTGTATAGCTAAAAGTGGGACTGTCAGATCATACAGTAATTCTATACTTAACTTTATGAGGAAACACCGAACTGACTTCCACAGAAGCTGCACAATTTTACATTTCCACCAGCAATGAATGAGTGTTCTAGTTCCTAACATACCTTCTACAACACTTGTAATTTTCCTTAAAAAAAAAATTAGTCATTCTAGTGGGTGTGAAATATATATTATCATGTTTTGATTTGCATTTGTCTAATAGCTAATGGTGTTGAACATCTTTTCACGTACCTTTTGGCTATTTGTATATCTTTTTTGGAGAAAAGTTTATTCAAGTCATCTGCTCATTTTTAAATTGAGCTATTTTCTTTTTGTTGTTGAATTATGTAGTTCTTTATATATCCTGGATACTAAACCCTTACTGTATATGTAGTTTCCAAATATTTATTCTCATTGAGTAGGTTGTCTTTTTTACTTTCATGATAAATTCCCTTGATTCACAAAAGATTTTAATTTTGATGAGGTCATACTTATATGTATTTTCTTTGGCTGCTTGTGCTTTGGGTGTGAATTCTAAGAAATTATTGCCTAACACAAAGTCCTGAAGATACTTTCCAATATTTTCTTCCAGGAGTTTTATAGTTCTTGCTTTTATATATAGATCTTTGATCTTTTTTGACTTGATAATTGTATATGGTGTGAAGTAGGGGTCCCCTTTCATTGTTTTCCAAATGGAGATCCAGTTTTCCTGCACGAATTGTTGAAGAGAATATTCTTTACCAATTGAGTGGTCTTTGCCCCTTGAAAAAATCCTGTTGCCTATAAATGTGATGGTTGATTTTTGAGTTCTCAAAATCAATTCCTTTGGTCTATATGTCTGTCCTTGTGCAAGTACCATGCTCCTTTGATTACTATAGTTTTTGATAAATTTTAAGATCAGGTAGAGTGAGTCCCTAAAGTTCACTATTCTTTTCCAAGAAGGAATTAGGTATTGGGCCCTTACCCTTCCATATAAATGTGATGATTGCCTTTTCCATTACTGCAAAGAAAGTTGGAATTTTGATCGGGATTGCATTGAATTTGTAAATTGCTTTGGGTAGAATTGACATCTTAACAATATTTAGTCTTCCAGTCCATGAACATGGACAGTCTTTTCCATTTAGTTAGTTTTATTTGATTTCCTTTATAAATGTTTGAAAGATTTCTCAGTACAAGTCTTTCACATTTTTGTTAGATTTATTCCTAGATATTTGATACTTTTTTTTTTTATTATGGGTAAAAATCAAAATTCTCAAAATACATACAAACATTTGCAAAATGATATATAAATATATATGCATATATGTGTATTTGCTTATAAAAATGTTGTTTATATATATATATATACACATATATTTTAAGAGGTGCTTAGATTACCCAAAATATTACACGGAACCCACTGGGATTCCCATGTTGCCCACCTCCCACACCTCCCATCACATCCCACACAAACATCTCCCACAGTGTGGCCCACCACCCTCAATGAACTTACACATCCTGGAGCCTTGCCACCAAACATAGACCACAGTTCACGCTGTAGACCACACTCTCTCCCATTCAGGTCTGAGTGGTGTGTGCTGATTTAAAACGGCCTACATCCGTTGCCACAACAGTACTCAGGACAACCTCCAACTCCCAAAGAAGCCACTGTATTTCAACTGCTCGTCCCCTCCCTACCCCAAAAGTGTCAAGTGGCCACTGGCTCCACCTCATTGTTATAATTTCTT